>JASDQU010108565.1:126527-139351 GCA_032191745.1 Picea mariana
TGAAAGCATCGAATGGCTGTAGATCCACGATGTTCCACCCAGCCTTAGATCTCACTATTAATAAACTCTGAGTAAGGATATGACTCCACAGACGTAAACACTATGCTCATACACCTTTTAATTGATAAGACTTCCATATTAACATGGTCTAGGCCAAGGTACCAAACCCCAACAACACTCCAACCAATGATCTATCTTCCCCACATGCATCTCCCACCCCAAGAGTGTACACATTCACTATCATACAATCCATCGGCTGCTACACCTCTCTTTCCTTGGGATTCAGCAACAGGTTGGACTAGAAGTCTCAGAGCATCGTAGCTCCAGAAGTTCCAGCTGTCCTCAGATATTTCCAATCAGCATCTTCCCCAAGCTACTCTTTGTAGTCAACATTCTGACTTTAATCAACATCATATCATCTGCATCACCCACATGAAGTTATCATGAGAGAACATAAAAGAATTCATTTAGGAACTCAAACTTAGTTCAAAAGGGAATTCAACTTTTCCCCAAAAACATGAAATTCTATTTCACAATTCTTCTTGGTTGTTTCCATATTATGAATGCAACCGTCCTTGTGGTTTTCCACAGGCATACCTTGTGGTTTCCATATTATGAATGCTTCATCTTGCATACAACCAACAAATTGTCAGTATTTCCTGTACATCATAATTCAATTGCAATATGTACAAAACCTTATGCAGTGACCTTAGAATTTCTTGCACCTAGCAATTCAATATAATTACCAACAATTTAATAAAATAGAATGACTCATCATTCTATTCATATGCATGTTCAAAGTAATATCTGTAAGTTCATTACTTATTTTTCTGAACAAGAAAATTTACTGTAGTCAATGCTCATGTGACTACTTGACTTGGAACTTTCCTATTGCAATGTCTAACACCTCCCTGAAATTTCCTCAACTTCATGAGTTCATAACATTTCAACTGTACTTAAAATTGTTTCCATGCAATAATACATATGCATGTACTTACAAAACACATTCAACCATTGCATTTAGTACACAATTCCATCACTTACTATGCACGCGTGCAATTCTCAATGCATACTTATTCAATGCACCTTGCATTGAATTACATAATACACTTTATCTCAATCATGTATCTCACCATCCATAAGTTGGAATTCTGGCCAATGTATTGACACATTCTCCACACACTTCCTATTGTCTTCCCAATTAATTGGATGCCTTCCTTTTCGACCTGAACACTACACCAAGAATATAATTCTGTGGTATTCATTAGTGTTAGCAAAAAAGTTGCATTCCAAGTTTTATTTAAAGGTAGGATGCTTTTAGTACCTATGTGGCTCATAACCTTTCCATATCCATACCTTGACACATCCAACCATGTCCTGGTATCATACATGACTAGCTTACTAGCATTCATTCCTATAACAAGTTCTTATATTTTAATTATTTGGTTATTACTCCATAACCAAATTAACATGACATTCTACTATGTTAGTGTGTGCATTCAAAATCTAAAAAGCTTTGAATTAATAAAGGCCTCCAGCCTTTACCACATCCAGTGGTATGCATTCAAATAATATAATCATGTGATTTTATAAAATAACTCTGGCTCAGGAAATTCTTACCTAAATTCCCTTCAACAATTATGCAAAAAGATTAATAAAAACTCATACCTGCATGACTTCCATTAATAAATTTGATGTTACCTGCATGGCTGATGGCAGTAGAAGCTTTCATGCTTCTTTTATCAAACCTATCCAACCTTCAAGTTTATGTTGCTTCCTTCCATATATAGCAACTTCATCAACAACAATTGCAACATGAAAGAATTATTTTTCTGCTTATGGTTGTTCAACCAACCCTAATTCAACTGCTGCAGCGCTACCACAATTTCAACAACTTCTTTCCCATGTGCAGCGTTTCCTTGTTGATCCCAGAAGTCTTCAATTCTTCCTGGATTCCTGAATCTTCTTATACTCTCATTGTAGTCACTGTACATGACTATTTTTGTCCTGATCACTTTCTAGCCAAATCTCTCTTGGTTGCCTTTGCATTTCTAGCCAATTACTAATGCTGACATTAACCTTCAACTTTTATTTGTTTTCTAGATCCATCTATCCCAACTAGCTTCAAACTTGACTTACCTATCCAATCTCTAGCATACTGTAAGGATGCACATATGCCCCTTTTTCCAGTTGCTTAGAATCAAATGAAAGTCCTTCTTTTACCTTACCATCATAGATTCGGGTGATACCTCTAACCTTTTGGGTTGTCACTCATGGCTCTATGTTACTTAATATGGATTCTTTTCAAGTACTATCTCCTCTGCATTCAAAACCATGCATAGAACCATTTTCTTCTTCATGGTTCCTTATTGATTTCTCTTTAGAAGTCACTTCACTTTTAAATTATTCTTGACTTGATATCTCCATGCTCTTATGGAAATACCTTCACACCTTTGGAGTGCATAAAAAATCCTCTATTATTCTAGATTTCTTTTCTAGAGTGTTGACATGAATTCCTATTATATTGATATCTATTTCATGATTTCTTCTTCCATTATCTTAGTATTTTCATGGACTTGAATCCATCCAGAAGTTTTTCCTTGTCTACTTTTCATACTTGCCACCACATATTATGTTGATATTAATTTTCAACATTCCCCTATTACTTGGATCCCTCTGATCCAATTCTTTCATGACCCAATTATATTTCCAGTCATGTTCTCTGAGTAACCTTGGACAGTTAACACCATCTTATTTCTTGAAGCAATTTGGTTTAGCCTTTCCATGACTGATCATATCAGTACTGGTATTATATTAGTGAATTATTATTTTCTCCTAACTTGACCAATCTGATTTTTCAACCTGACTCGAAAAATCAGCTTCTCTCATGCCATATTTGATGACCTTCATGTCATGCTTCCACTGCACACTTTGTTAGCAATAATGGAGGTGCTATCTCCAATATGTAGGAATGATCTTTGGAGATGTCACATCTTGTCTCCAAACTCTTTCATATTCCACAAAACCTTCCTTATTCCCATGCTTTACATCTCCATATGAACTTATGGTTCAGGCATTATCATGTATCGCAGATGGATTTCTCCACCTAGCATTCACATTTGATGTGTAAAGATTGTCACCAAAAACAATATCCTCTCTGAAATCCTGTGATCTAAGTTTCTCAATCCTCAAATATGGATGAATACCTGGAATCCTCTTTCCGAGATCTTTCCAATGACTTCTTCCTTGCTCAATTCTGAGCTTGGAGCAGAAAGATATGATCCTTTAAAACTTGTGCTTATTCTCTGATGCATTCCTTGTGCACTTGATATATTTTCTCTGAGCTAATGGCCCTTATATATTTGTTGGATCCTATAAAAAACTTCCCAAGTCTTCAGTATTCTTTTGATGCAGGTTCGAACCAAATGAAACCCACAGGCTTCCTTCGTAACCCCTTTTTTATTCTTTAACGCAATTTTTTGGCACTGGCCATTTTTCTTCATCCCTCAATTGCATGTGACCACGGACTATGACCCGGTGCTATCATATAGGTTCTTATCCAGAGCCTTGAGAGGTTCGGGGCTCCAGAACTTCGGCTTCAGAAGCTCTTGCTACTTCATTCCTTATTTCTCCTGAACACCGAATTGGTGAACTTCGCGAAGTGGAGTGGATAAACGGTCCATGACTTCCTCAACAACCGATGGTTGGGATTTATTATGAAACTCCAGGCTTCGAAAGTTCTGGGCTCTCCATACTCTCCAACCTTTCAGAGTGCCTAGTCTCCAGACTGCGGTATCGGTTTCTATGTACCTTCTCCCGATCGATTCAACGGTTGAGATTAAATCCGACCTCCGGGAATTCTCGACTCAACGCAACTGCAACACAATTCCTATGGATTACCAAGTCTCTGGACCTTGGGATCAGGCGCCACAGGTTCACTGGGGCCCATGGTCTCCGTTCTTGAAATAATAAATGTCGAAAACGTCACATCAACTTTAGTACTTTTCAAGTTGCGGGGGTGGGGCTTGGCGGTTTTGGAGTAACCCTCCAATCGTTCTGCAATTGTCCCCATGCTGACAAGCACTCCTTGTCGAAAACCATGGTTTGGATTGCGGGACCACCTTGTAGAATTATCTGTCGTGCAATTTTGATCTCCGCAATGCCTCCTGACCATCGATCTTGATAGAGCGTGATCAAAGTTAATGCTAGCTCGATCCAACTAACTTCTTCGCCAAGTTTAAATCCCTTGTGTCACCCACCTGATTGGACCACGTGTCGGCTTCGTGTGTCCTACCACGTGGTGCTCCGCATTTCTTTCTCCCCGCTTCTGAAGTACACGATTTGCTGACGCATGTCTTCCATCGATCGACGACTATAAATTACTTCAGCTCTTCAGGCTTCAGGAGTTTCAACCTCTCCACATTCGCTTTCTCCTGGAGTGCTTTCACTCGAAGTCAACGATCTGTCGATGCGTGTCTCCCACAGATCGACGACTACAAATCACTTCGGCTCTTTGGGCTTCGAGATTTTCAACCTCTCCAAGCTTGTTTTCTCCTGAATTCGACGATATGTCGACGCATGTCTCCCACAGATCGACAGCTGCAATTCACTTTAGCTCTTCAGGCTTCAGGAGTTTCAACCTCTCCACACTCTCTTTCTCCTGAAGTGATTTCACCTGAAGTCCACATATTTTTGACACGTATCCTCTCTCTCATATCGACGACATAGACGAAATCCGTTACTCCACAGATTTCCAAAGGAACTCATGACTAACCACCTCGCAACTTTTCCAGATTTGACAGTCTGGGGTGACTTTGTTTCCTCCTAAAGAAATCCTAGTTGCTAACTTGTTAAACCTTGAGAGTTTCTCCCACTTTGAATATTTCTTCCTGCTATCTCTCGTGAGGTTCGTTTCTCAAACCCCTTTCTCCTTAGAGGGTTGCTTTGACACTTAATCTAATTTCGGGTCTGTGCACTCCTTGCAATAGATCTTCACATCCCTTCACAAGAAAACTCAAACTATTTCTCTTGGTCTTTTTTAGTCAAAGACTCTGTCAACGCACTCCTTGCACCCGGGGATGCTCTGAACCTCAAATTGTGTCCCTTTCGACAACAATTCACTCTGAAATCTTTGTCTCTTTAACCACTAACATGGCCCATCCAAGCTTAGTGTCGAAACAATGACTCTGATACCATTTTGTGACGTCCCCGACCATATACACCTATGTCAAGCAATGCTACCCAAATACCTTATCTTCTTCCAACTAGCTCTAATACCATTTTGTGACGTCCCCGACCATCTACACCTCTGTCAAGCAATGCTACCCAAATACCTTATCTTCTTCCAACTAGCTCTGATACCATTTTGTAACGTCCCCCGGCCACCTAAGCCAGGCCATGATATCTCGTAGAAATAACAATTATCATATGCCTATAAAAATAAACATAAACAGACAACATACTTTTCTAATACACAGATTAATGCGAAAATAACAGTAAACACATACATGCATTAATCACATGAAGAACCCATAATATAACAACATATACATGCAATACTCATCAATATAGCATGTACAAATACATAGCATGTAAATGAACATAGAAATGGGTACTTATATTTTAATTGAAGTACACCAACTGCGTGCAGACCTTCCACAAACCTCCCAACCATAGACCACATTTCTCATCACACTCAGTAGTGGGTCACCCCCGAGCTGGAACTAAACTTCATTGGGCATGGGAATTCCTAGGCTTGGCTAAGGTTACATAAAACCTCCCAACCATAGAACACATTTCTCATCACACTCAATAGTGGGTCACCCCCGAGCTGGAACTAAACTCCATTGGGCAAGGGAATTCCTAGGCTTGGCTGAGGTTACATAAAACTACACAGTGCAACTGGAAGGATTCTCTCCAAGAGCCTACTTACGCCCACTACTCACAGACTCTCATTCCCCACATGCATGTTCCACCCCAGGAATATGCACCTTCATTGTTCCACAGTCCATCGACTGCTCCACTTCCCTTTCAGGGTATCGAAAACATGTCGGATTAGGAATTATCAGAGCGCCATAGCCAGTGTTGGACTCTCTCTAGGAGAAAATCACTTCCCAACAAACTCTCTCACTTGGAGAGATCTTCTCATAGGCCTTACAAGCTACCTCTTCAACCACAGGCCTAACAACCCACTTCAACTCAATTCCAGCAAGTGAGGACAATAACAAGGCTCAATATAGCTTAGGGGATGGCATCAACCACCATTCAATAAGGCACACTATGGCTCTGGAAAGTACAGATACTTTGTGCTTCACAGGAAGACACAGGTCAGCTTCATGGGTTACTAGTTTCATAGGTGCGTCCAATATGCAGAGGTCCACAATGTAGGCCAGGCAACTTAGGCGAAGGATGGGAGAATGGGGAGTGAACCAAGCTTATCCAAAATTGCGTTGGAAGCAACCACCAACCTCTATGACACAACATGACTCAGGAAAAATATAAGTTTGTCAGGCTTCACAAGAAATACGCAGGACAACTCCAGTGTCCGCAGGTTACACTGGCGCGTGCATTAGTGGGGAGTGTGGCGAACTTCCAGGGTGACTAACCCCGCGAGAGTGCAGATCGAATGGTGAAGGATTGTGACCCGTCCTCTGAATCGTGATACTCGTGAATGATATCCCCGACAATGAGCTGACTTTCCCACTTAAAATTGCATGCACCCAGTTTGACACATGTCTCCCTGAAGCTGCATGAGCTCCACATAACACTCGTCCCCCTTTCCTCTAGGAACATAGGAAAACACAGATTATGTCAAACCTTAGCCTTTAGGAAATAATAATATAATATTATTCCTTTAGAGGTAATCCCCATAGCTTAGCCCATATTCCTAGACACTTAGCCCCTTCCCCACCTAGTGGATCTTAGTCCCCCATAACTCTTTCTTCGTGGAGGGTCTGCATGCATTGATATATGATTTTTATTAATGATTTTGCATAATTACATATACAAAACAGGATCCTAGCCTTAGCATCCTAGGCTCTCTATCCTAATCATCACATAATCCTCCTAACTTATTATAACTCGGCTCACCAGCCTAACAAACATGTTTACAATTCATAATTACAACTAGGGCTCTACCGGGGATATTACAAATACACATTTTCTTTGTAAAAGTAATCACATTACCATGAGGAAGAGAGAAGATGACATTGTTTCAAAATCTCCAACACAAAAAAATACACCTTTAATCATATGAAGGATGATTTCAAAACATTAGACATTGTTAACACTTTCTCTGTAATAAGCCTCTACAAAGATGTGCGAGTTAAGGAGGCATTGGGTATTTTTCATACTATATAGAAGCCTATAGATTCATCTACCTATAAATATTTGTTGCAGGGATGCATAAACAATAAGGAATTTTCTCCATGCCCACATGATCCATATTAATAGACATGTATGTCAATCACAAGAGCATGGAAGAAGCTTGGAAAGTATTCGACTGAATTTCTGCTCATTGAGCATGATGATTGAAGCTTATTCCAAGAAAACGAATGCTCAATAGGATTTGGTGTTGTTTCTCTAGATGCAATGACCAAGAATTTACCCAATGAGTTCACTTTTTATGGGTGCAATTTTAGCCTGTGCCAAATTGGGGGCTTTGGAAGAGGGCATGGAGATTCATGAAGAGATCATCATAGGCGGGTAGGTATGGGTTTTCTATGAATATTGAGACAATTATAAGAGTGGTTTGACATTGTAGGATTGATCCATGTGGATATTGGTGGGCACCCACCCATGTGGAAATTGTGTATTACTATATATTTGTACCTCTTTTTATATATCTAATATATCTATGTTATATTATTGGCTCTCTTACAATATATTTTTATATTTCTATGTTATACCTCTGCTCTCATTTCGTGCCAAAAATAATATGGATCAGTGGTATCAAAGAAGGATGATCTTGATCATTTTTTAGTGCATGTCCCCGACGAGGTCCAAGTATAGAAAGTTGGGTCTCGAGCTTGTCTCTCTTGAGGAAAATATTTCTCGCACTCCCAATAAACCCGCCATGGTAGAAGAAAAGAAAAATGATGGAGCAAAATATTCTATCAATATGTTGCTTGAGAAATCTCTCATGCGACAGAGGGATGAAATGATGGAGAAGTTTTCCCACATCCTTCAACACCTGCCGATAATAGAAAGCACATATTCATCAAGAGACCACTTTGGAATCACCTCTCCTTTCAAGGTACAAGTCACTTTTTATATTCCCGTATTTGAAGGTGAGATAGATGGAGAATCCCTAGAAAAATGGTTAAATTTGCTAGAAGGTTATTTCTCTGTTCACAATTTTTGTGACAGGGAAAAGATCACCTCTGCACTCCTTAAGGTTCTCCCCCATGTCAAACATTGGTGGGAAACTTACTAGGACCAAATTTCCACAGAGGAGTCTGGAATATATGGGGTTGATCCCACTTGGGATTTTTTTGTAGATGCGTTCAAGGAACAATATTACCTTATTGGTAACTATGACGACCAATACATGAGATGGACCACGTTGCATCAAGAGAGGGGCCAAAAAGTGTCGGAGTTCACAAAAAATTTCCATACATTGCGCACCAATATGGGTATCAAAGACTCTAAGCGACATTTGGTTATGAAATACTACAGGGCTTTACATAGGTACATCCAAACCAAAATGGATTTCCTATACATCTCATCACTGGGAACTCCCTATCGATATGTTGTCAAAATCGAGCATAAATTTAGGCACCAGAACAAACGAGAGTTAGAGTCTGCAAATCCACAACAACCAAAGTATGATAAAGATGAAACGAACAAAAAACCTCCCGAAAACCCATCCAGGCCACAGGAGAAGAACGGTAACAGAAAGACGAAGAAGGACACTAGAAAGTGGTGTAATTTCCACCAAATCCCCTAGCACAACATTCATGAATGTCACTCAAAACAATCATTGGTGGTCGAGATCAAAGACAATGAGTTGAACCCTAATTCAAAAAATAATGGCAGAAGATAGATCATCGATGTAGACCCCATTGCTACTGTCGCGACCATAACAATTGAACCAGAAGAACCAACAGATCCTGAGGAGGGGGATTGCCTTTTCCATTCATATATGTGGGTGAAGGAGACCTCACTACATTTTATTGTTGATAGCAGAAGCTAGAAGAACCCCATCTTAGCATATGTCGTCAAGCAGTTGGGATTGTCGAAAACACCACACCCACAACCATACAACATCGGGTGGCTTCATCGGGGACGTGATCTTCATGTCAGCCAACAATGTCAATTTTCATATGGCATCCAACCCTTCAAGGATGAGGTATTATGTGATGTTTCCCCGCTTGATTCCTGTGATGTTCTCTTGGGCTAGCCATATATGTGGAAGCCCCATGCTATCTATGAGTCTCAAACCCGTAGTGTCATTTTTACTCTGGGGAGTCATCTCTATAGGATACCATAGGTAGTTCCAACTACTTTCCCAACTAAACAGTGCCAGAAGGTAGTATCTCATACTACAAAATTCATCTTCTTCACAATCTGTTCAAAAGGTGAACAGAAGAACATTGCAACCACTGCAGCCTCAGTCCAAGCACCTTATGTCCAGTAGAAGCAGGTCGACAAGATTGAAGCAAAGTGAAAGGATTTCTTCTGTAAAAAGTCATCTCATGTAACCAGAATGGTTAAAAATGTCAAACCCTTCCAACTACATGTTCTTGATAGCCTTCAACAAGCTAAGCAACACAACTTCTCCAGCAAGGCAAGCAACTCATCAAGATGCAGATTCAACAAACACTTTTCCCTTTCCCCAAAGAACTCAATGCAATGGAGACCATTTATTCCTAAGGATGGAGGATTTATATAGGTCGATATCAGTGGGCACCCACCTATTCCAACTGGATCAAAATAGTCTTTTGACAATTTACTATTTTTAACAGTTTTGTGGTTACTAAACTTCTAGGGCCATTTTGGGGGGCTCAATGAAGTTTTTTGGGGATAGAGAACCTCAATTATAACAAAATTATTTGATTAAGCCCCCAAAATTAATCTCTTCGACGATACCTTTCCAACGAGCTATCGTGCACCCCAAACAGAGATCATATGCCAAAGTTACGCCCCTGGGAAGTTGATACACCAAACTACCCAAAACGGGGTCCACAAAATTGTTGGCTTTTCATATTCCGGGGTTAGGGTTTTGTATTTTATTTATGTTAAAAATGAATTTAGAGCCTGATTGTAATCATATTCTTGTGAATGCGAGTAGCCATCACATCTCTTCTCAGAGATAAGCTGCTACGATTCTAGCGAGTCTTTCACTCTGTATTTCTACAGTTTTGTACATTTCGCTCATTAAAAGAAATTGTGCATTACTGTATATTTGTGCCTCTTGTTATATATGTGATATATATTTGTTATATTATTTTCTCTCTTGCAATATCTCTCTATATTTTTGTGTTATATCTCCGCTCTCATTTTGTGCTGAAAATAATTCAGATCAAGGATCGGGATGAACCAATGGTCATTGAATGGATCTAAATAGGTGAGAGGGTTTGAGATGTCAAAAAAATACATAAGGTTCATAGGAGGGAAATTCCTTACACTGTAACTATATATTTAAAATGAGAAAGGAGTATTGTTGAAATAATTTTGCAAAGGTAGTCAATCAAATGGCCAAATTTACAGTCACTTGTTGTTCTTTTCTTATGCTTTTTATCTTGCATTTCCATCCATTCCATGTTTCAAAAATGTTGAGCCTATTTCCAACTGTATCATTGTAGGAAAACTATAGAGATATTATCAAGATGGATCTCAAAGTGAGCATTATCAATTTGATTCCCCACACTAAACTCTTCTATTAATTTCTAAGTTTTCTAGTTTAAAACTTTCACTTCAGTTTTTTTTCATCACCCCACTTTACTTTGTTTTTTATTTTTTTCCTTATTTATTTATTTTTTCAATGATTTGAATAAAATATGTGCTTTACCAACTTGAATTCATTCACCATATGTTACATATCACATCTACACAAACAACTATATATAAATCCACATTTTCCCTACYCGTAATTGAMTTCCATGGATTCTTCCAAGAACAACAAATCATGGTTTTAATCCCCTCCAACACCATYGCCATTGCCATTTCATTCACCTTCATTCAAGAGAAATAACTAGAGAAACCCTAGATTTTAATTCTAYRTGGGAAATTATATCCTTGACAACCAATCCTCATATATTTCCTCCCCTAGCTACCTATCATGTATCATTGACCATTGGCCTTTGGATGATCTTGTTCCCCTTCGGAGTTTGATGTATGTCACCTAAACATTTGTTGATAGGTGGATTTTGTGAATACATATTCACTATTATTAAACAATGACAATTACCAAATCATGCGGTAACACAATCATTTGGTGCACACTTGTCTTTAAACTACAATTGGGTAGTGTATGGTCTCATGTATTGGATTAAGGCTAGATGCTACTAAAAAGCGCATGACCCCATTGATGGTAGCCTCAACAATTGTTAGGATATTTAGACACTTAGGAGTTAGTTAAGATCTACTTGGTCTATTGTTTCATTAGGTAAAAGTGTGTTTTCTAGTGTGTTTCATTAGTATGCATTTGTAGTTAGGAAATCTGACGGTCACGATATGTTCTCGACATAGAGTGATCTGACGGTTCATACTCTCCTCGATCTTAACGGCCATTGATCCATGAATTAACATTTGATTGGTCCATGATCTCTATTTAAAGAGCATGGAGATTCATTTGCCGATGATCAATTGTGAGAAACTCTCTTGTAAAATCTCTCTGTAATCTTTTTCTTTGCATTAATAAAATGCTCTAAGTGGTCGCGTTGGCTGGGGCCGTGGATGTTTCCTCGTAGGGGTTTTACCACATGAAAACATCGGTGTGTTGATCTTTGATCTGGTTATGTGAGTGGTTATTGAAGGTGTTCGTCCTCTGTTGGAATACTTGTGTTGTCGAACATGGTATCAGATCCTGTTTGAAGACCCGCTCCTATTGTAGATCGAGATCCTGAAGCCGAGTTGCCTCATCTCCATTTTATGTCTTTTTCGTACATTTTTAGGCTAAGAGGACTATTCCATTGCGTCCGGAGTGCTCGTTTTAGTCAGGAACACTGTTCTTTCACTCAAAAAGGTTTCCTTTTGACCAAGATAGGACCATTACAGTCATATCCAGAGGTATAAAGCTTGAATACACATTTAAAAAAAAAAATTGTAGAGTAGTATTTTGGTTTTATTTTGGTTTTGTTTTATTTATTTTGAGGTTGCTACTCTTTTAGATCTGCGTATGATCTTTTCCCTGCGACCTGTGCAATCTCAGCAAATTAGAAACAGATAGGAAAAGGTGCATCTTCCGGGTAAGCTAACTAAGATCTAACCCTTGTTGTCATCGAGAAGCAAAATTTTTTTCCACAACAACAACAACAACAAAAACAACACCCCCAATCCTCCTTCTGAACATTACAATATGTTTTGCTAGATCATTTGGTTAAAAGTTGCCTTATTAAGTAAGAGGTATTGAGTTCAAGTCTCTCTTTTGTTACTTTTTTTGTAAAAGTTCATGCTAAAATTGTAAAGTGTATTTCACTTCAAGTATAAAAGTGAATCACTATAAGTAGCTTTAATATTTTATTTTAGAGTTATTTATTTTGCATGCATGTTTTCTGTTATAAAGTAACTTCATTGTAAAAGTGATCCCCACTTCTCTTTATAAAAGTGGGTCACTTCATAAAGCAACTTACACAATCGCGTGGTCATTTGGTTACTGATTG
>JASDQU010108565.1:139966-154232 GCA_032191745.1 Picea mariana
TCTTTATACATATATAATTTAGAAATTCTTCAAAAAGATCGAATCTTTAGCTATTGGAAGTCTATTATCCACCTAGTGCTCTACTTTCAAGAACCAATTCTGGTGTTCATACTGCAGTTGAAACTCAATTGATCTATTCCATAGAGTTTCTTTAGGAAACAATTCAACTCATTGTTCCTTGTTACATGCTTCAATTAAACCTCATTGAAAGCACCGAATGTTTGTGGATCCACGATGTTCCACCTAGCCTTAGATCTCACTATTAATAAACTCTCAGCAGGGATATGACTCCACAGACGTAAAGACTATGCTTGTACACCTTTTGATTGATAAGACTTCCAGATTAACATGGTCTAGGCCAAGGTACCAAACCCCAACAACACTCCAACCAATGATCTATCTTCCCCACATGCCTGTCCCACCCCAAGAGTGTACACCTTCACTATCATACAATCCATCGGCTGCTACACCTCCCTTTCCTTGGGCTTCAGCAACAGGTTGGACCGAAAGTCCTAGAGCATCGTAGCTCCAGGAGTTCCAGCTGTCCTCATATATTTCCAATCAACATCTTCCCCGAGCTACTCTTTGTAGTCAACATTCTGACTTTAATCAACATCATATCATCTGCTTCACCCACATGAAGTTATCATGAGAGAACATAAAAGAATTCATTTAGGAACTCAAACTTAGTTCAAAAGGGAATTCAACTTTTCCCCCAAAACATGAAATTCTATTTCACAATTCTTCTTGGTTGTTTCCATATTATGAATGCAACCGTCCTTGTGGTTTTCCACAGGCACCAAACTGCATACATTTTTTCCTGTAATGCTTCATCTTGCATACAACCAACAAATTGTCAGTATTTCCTGTACATCATAATTCAATTGCAATATGTACAAAACCTTATACAGTGATCTTAGAATTTCTTGCACTTAGCAATTCAATCACAATTACCAAACAATTTAATAAAATAGAATGACTCATCATTCTATTCATATGCATGTTCAAAGTAATATCTGTAAGTTCATTACTTATTTTTCTGAACAAGAAAATTTACTATAGTCAATGCTCATGTGACTACTTGACTTGGAACTTTCCTGTTGCAATGTCTAACACCTCCCTGAAATTTCCTCAACTTCATGAGTTCACAACATTTCAACTGTACTTAAAATTGTTTCCATGCAATAATATAAATGCATGTACTTACAAAACACATTCAACCATTGCATTTAGTACACAATTCTATCACTTACTATGCACGAGTGCAATTCTCAATGCACCTTGCATTGAATTACATAATGCACTTTATCTCAATCATGTATCTCACCATCCATAAGTTGGAATTCTGGCCAATGTGTTGACACATTCTCCACACACTTCCTATTGTCTTCCCAATTAATTGGATGCCTTCCTTTTCGACCCGAACACTACACCAAGAATATAATTCTGTGGTATTCATTAGTGTTAGCAAAAAAGTTGCATTCCAAGTTTTATTTAAAGGTAGGAAGCTTTTAGTACCTATGTGGCTCATAACCTTTCCATATCCATACCTTGACACATCCAACCATGTCCTGGTATCATACATGACTAGCTTACTAGCATTCATTCCTATAACAAGTTCTTATATTTTAATTATTTGGTTATTACCCCATAACCAAATTAACATGACATTCTACTATGTCAGTGTGTGCTTTCAAAAGCTAAAAATCTTTGAATTAATAAAGGCCTCCAGCCTTTACCACATCCAGTGGTATGCATTCAAATAAAATAATCATGTGATTTTATAAAATAACTCTGGCTGAGGAAATTCTTACCTAAATTCCCTTCAACAATTATGCAAAAAGATTAATAAAAACTCATACCTGCATGACTTCCATTAATAAATTTGATGTTACCTACATGGCTGATGGAAGTAGAAGCTTTCATGCTTCTTTTATCAAACCTATCCAACCTTCAAGTTTATGTTGCTTCCTTCCATATATAGCAACTTCATCAACAACAATTGCAACATGAAAGAATTATTTTTTTGCTTATGGTTGTTCAACCAACCCTAATTCAATTGCTGCAGTGCTACCACAATTTCAACAACTTCTTTCCCATGTGCAACGTTTCCTTGTTGATCCCAGAAGTCTTCAATTCTTCATGGATTCCTGAATCTTCTTGTACTCTCATTGTAGTCACTGTACATGACTATTTTTGTCCTAATCACTTTCTAGCCAAATTGCTCTTGGTTTCCTTTGCATTTCCAGCCAATTACTAATGCTGACATTAACCTTCAACTTTTATTTGTTTTCTAGATCCATCTATCCCAACTAGCTTCAAACTTGACTTACCTATCCAATCTCTAGCATACTATAAGGATGCACATATGCCCCTTTTTCCAGTTGCTTAGAATCAAATGAAAGTCCTTATTTTACCTTACCATCATAGATTCGGGTGAAACCTCCAACCTTTTGGGTTCTCACTCATGGCTCTATGTTACTTAATATGGATTCTTTTCAGGTACTATCTCCTCTGCATTCAAAACCATGCATAGAACCATTTTCTTCTTCCTGGTTCCTTATTGATTTCTCTTTAGAAGTCACTTCACTTTAAAATTATTCTTGACTTGATATCTCCATGCTTTTATGGAAATACCTTCACACCTTTGGAGTGCATAAAAAATCCTCTATTATTCTAGCTTTCCTTCCTAGAGTGTTGACATGAATTCCTATTATATTGATATCTATTTCATGATTTCTTCTTCCATTATCTTAGGATGTTCATGGACTTGAATCCATCCAGGAGTTTTTCCTTGTCTACTTTGCATACTTGCCACCACATATTATGTTGATATTAATTTTCAACATTCGCCTATTACTTGGATCCCTCTGATCCAATTCCTTCATGACCCAATTATATTTCCAGTCATGTTCTCTGAGTAACATTGGATAGTTAACACCATCTTATTTCTTGAAGCAATTTGGTTTAGCCTTTCCATGATTGATCATATCAGTACTGGTATTATATTGATGAATTATTATTTTCTCCTGACTTGACCCATCTGATTTTTCAACCTGACTGGAAAAATCAGCTTCTCTCATGCCATATTTGATGACCTTCATGTCATGCTTCCACTGCGCACTTTGTTAGCAATAATGGAGGTGTTATATTTAATATGTAGGAATGATCTTTGGATATGTCACATCTTGTCTCCAAACTCTTTCATATTCCACAAAACCTTCCTTATTCCCATGCTTTACATCTCCATATGAACTTATGGTTCAGGCATTATCATGTATCGCAGATGGATTTCTCCACCTAGCATTCACATTTGATGTGCAAGGATTGTCACCAAAAACAATATCCTCTCTGAATTCCCGTGATCTAAGCTTCTCAATCCTCAAATATGGATGAATACCTGGAATCCTCTTTCCGATATCTTTCCAATGACTTCTTCCTTGCTCAATTCTGAGCTTTGAGCAGAAAGATATGATCCTTTAAAACTTGTGCTTATTCTCTGATTCATTCGTTGTGCAGTTGATCTATTTTCTCTGAGCTAATGGCTCTTATATATTTGTTGGACCCTATAAAAAACTTCCCAGGTCTTCAGTATTCTTTTGATGCAGGTTCGAACCAAACGAAACCCACATGCTTCCTTCCTAACCCCTTTTTCCTTCTTTAACACAGTTTTTTGGCACTGGCCATTTTTCTTCATCCCTCAATTGCATGTGACCATGGGATGTGAACTGGTGCTATCAGATAGGTTCTTATCGAGAGCCTTGAGAGCTTCGGGGCTCCAGAAATTCGGCTTCGGAAGCTCTTGCTACTTCATTCCTTATTTCTCCCGAACACTGAATTGGTGAACTTCGCGAAGTGGGGTGGATCAACGGTCCACGACTTCCTCAACAACCAATAGTTGGGATTTATTACAAAAATCCAGGCTTCCAAAGTTCTGGGCTCTCCATACTCTCCAACCTTTCATAGTGCCTAGTCTCCAGACTCTGGTATCGGTTTCCATGTACCTTCTCCCGATCGATTCAACGGTTAAGATTAACTCCGGCCTCCAGGAATTCTCGTCTCAATGCAACTGCAACACAATTCCTATGGATTACCAAGTCTCTGGACCTTGGGATCAAGTGCCACGGGTCCATTGGGGCCCACGGTCTCCGTTCTTGAAATAATAAATGTCGAAAATGTCACATCAACTTTAGTAATTTTCAAGTTGCGGGGGTGGGGCTTGGCAGTTTTGGAGTAACCCGCCAATCGTTCTGAAATTGTCTGCACGCTGACAAGTACTCCTTCTCAAAAATCGTGGTTTGGATTGTGGGACACCCTTGTAGAATTATCTGTCGCGCAATTTTGATCTCCGCAATGCCTCCCCACCATCGATCTTGATAGAGCATGATCAAAGTTAATGCTGGCCCGATCCAGCTAACTTCTTTGCCAAGTTTAACTACCTTGTGTCACCCGCTTGATTGGACCACGTGTCGGCTTCGTGTGTCCTGCCATGTGGTGCTCTGCATTGCTTTCTCCCCGCTTCCGAAGTACACGATTTGTTGACGCGTGTCTTTCGTCGATCGACGACTATAAATTACTTCAGCTCTTCGAGCTTCAGGAGTTTCAACCTCTCCACATTCACTTTCTCCTGGAGTGCTTTCACCCAAAGTCAATGATCTATCGATGCGTGTCTTCCACAGATCGACGGCTACAAATCACTTCGGCTCTTCGGGCTTTGAGAGTTTCAACCTCTTCAAGCTCGTTTTCTCCTGAAGTCGACACATGTATCCCACAGATCGACGGCTACAATTCACTTTGGGTCTTCAGGCTTCGAGAGATTCAACCTCTCCACACTTTCTTTCTCCCGAAGTGATTTCACCTGAAGTCCATAGATTTTTGCCACGTATCCTCTCTCTCATATCGACAACACCGACGAAATCCATTACTCCGTATATTTCTAAAGGAACTCATGACTAACCGCCTCACAACTTTTCCAGATTTGACAGTCTAGGGTGACTTTGTTTCCTCCTAAAGAAATCCTAGTCGCTAACTCATTAAACCTTGAGAGTTTCTCCCCCTTTGAATATTTCTTCCCACTATCTCTCCTGAGGTTCATTTCTCAAACCCCTTTCTCCTTAAAGGGTTTCTTCGACACTTAATCGAATTTCGGGTCTGTGCACTCCTTTCAATAGATCTTCATGTCCCTTCACGAGAAAACTCAAGATATTTCTCCCGATCTTTTTTAGTCAAAGACTCTGTCAACACACTCCTTGCACCCGAGGACGCTCTGAACCTCAAATTTTGTCCCTTTCGACAACAATTCACTCTGAAATCTTTGTCTCTTTAACCACTAACATGGCCCATCCAAGCTTAGTGTCGAAACAATGACTCTGATACCATTTTGTGACGTCCTCGACCATCTACACCTCTACCGAGCAACGCTACCCAAATACCTTATCTTCTTCCAACTAGCTCTAATACCATTTTGTGACGTCCTCGACCATCTACACCTCTGTCGGGCAACGCTACCCAAATACCTTATCTTCTTCCAACTAGCTCTGATACCATTTTGTAACGTCCCCCAGCCACCTAGGCCGAGCCATGATATCTTGTAGAAAGAACGATTATTATATGCCTATAAAAATAAACATAAACAGACAACATACTTTTCTAATACACAAATTAATGCGTAAATAACAATAAACACATACATGCATTAATCACAGGAAGAACCCATAATATAACAACATATACATGCAATACTCATCAATATAGCATGTACAAATACATAGCATGTAAATGAACATAGGAATGGATACTTATATTTTAATTGAAGTACACCAACTACGTGCAGACCTTCCACAAACCTCCCAACCATAGACCACATTTCTCATCACGCTCAGTATTGGGTCACCCCCGAGCTAGGACTAAACTCCATCGGGCAAGGGAATTCCTGGGCTTGGCTGAGGTTACATAAAACTACACAGTGCAACTGGAAGGATTCTCTCCAAGAGCCTACTTACACCCACTACTCACAGACTCTCATTCCCCACATGCATGTTCCACCCCAGCAATATGCACATTCACTGTTCCACAGTTGATCGACTGCTCCACTTCCCTTTCAGGGTATCGGCAACATGTCGGATTAGGAATTATTAGAGCTCCGTAGCCAGTGTTGGACTCTTTCTAGGAGAAAATCACTTCCCAACAAACTCTCTCACCTGGAGAGATGTTCTCATAGGCCTTACAACCTACCTCTTTAACCACAGGCCTAACAACCCACTTCAACTCAATTCCAGCAAGTGAGGACAATAACAAGGCTCAATATAGCTTAGGGGATGGCATCAACCACCATTCGATAAGGCACACAATGGCTCTAGCAAGTACAGATACTTTGTGCTTCACAAAAAGACACAGGTCAGCTTCACGGGTTACTGGTTTCATAGGTGTGTCCAATATGCAGAGGTCCACAATGTAGGCCAGGGAACTTAGGCGAAGGATGGGAGAATGGGGAGCGAACCAAGCTTAGCCAAAATTGCGTTGGAAGCAACCGCCAACCTCTACGACACAACATGACTCAGTAAAAATATAAGTTTGTCGGGATTCACAAGAAATACACAGGACAACTCCAGTGTCTGCAGGTTACACTGTCGCGTGCATCAGTGGGGAGTGTGGCGGACTTCCAGGGTGACTAACCCCGCGAGAGTGCAGACCGAATGGTGAAGGATTGTGACCCGTCCTCTAAATTGTGATACTCGTGAATGATATCCCCGACAACGAGCTAACTTTCCCACTTAAAATTGCATGCACCCAGTTTGACACATGTCTCCCTGAAGCTGCATGAGCTCCACATAACACTCGTCCCCCTTTCCTCTAGGAACTTAGGAAAACACAGATTATGTCGAACCTTAGCCTTTAGGAAATAATAATATAATATTATTCCTTTAGAGGTAAGCCCTATAGCTTAGCCCTTATTCCTAGACACTTAGCCCCTTCCCCACCTAGTGGATCTTCGTCCCCCATAACTCTTTCTTCGTGGAGGGTTTGCACGCATTGATATATAATTTTTATTAATGATTTTGCATAATTACATATACAAAACAGGCTTCTGGCCTTAGCATCCTAGGCTCTCTATCCTAATCATCACATAATCCTCCTAACTTATTATAACTCAGCTCACTAGCCTAACAAACATGTTTACAATTCATAATTACAACTGGGGCTCTACCGGGGATATTACAAATACACATTTTCTTTGTAAAAGTAATCACATTACCATGAGGAAGAGAGAAGATGACATTGTTTCAAAATCTCCAACACAAAAAAATACACATTTAATCATATGAAGGATGATTTCAAAACATTAGACATTGTTAACACTTTCTCTATAATAAGCCTCTATAAACATGTGTGAGTTAAGGAGGCGTTGGGTATTTTTCATACTATATAGAAGCCTATAGATTCATCTACCTATAAATCTTTGTTACAGGGATGCATAAACAATAAGGAGTTTTCTCCATGCCCACATGATCCATATTAATAAACATGTATGTCAATCACAAGAGCATGGAAGAAGCTTGGAAAGTATTCGATTGAATTCCTACTCATTGAGCATGATGATTGAAGCTTATTCCAAGAAAACGAATGCTCAATAGGATTTGGTGTTGTTTCTCTAGATGCAATGACCAACAATTTACCCAATGAGTTCACTTTTTATGGGTGCAATTTTAGTCTGTGCCAAATTGGGGGCTTTGGAAGAGGGCATGGAGATTCATGAAGAGATCATCATAGGTGGGTAGGTATGGGTTTTCTATGAATATTGAGACAATTATAGGAGTGGTTTGACATTGTAGGATTGATCCATGTGGATATTGGTGGGCACCCACCCATGTGGAAATTGTGTATTACTATATATTTGTACCTCTTTTTATATATATGATATATCTATGTTATATTATTGGCTCTCTTGCAATATATTTTTATATTTCTGTGTTATACCTCTGCTCTCATTTTGTGCCAAAAATAATATGGATTAGTGGTATCAAAGAAGGATGATCTTGATCATTTTTTAGTGCATGTCCCCGACGAGGTCCGAGTATAGAAAGTTGGGTCTCGAGCTTGTCTCTCTTGAGGAAAATCACTCTCGCACTCCCAATAAACCCGCCATGGTAGAAGAAAAGAAAAATGAAGGAGCAAAATATTCTATCAATATGTTGCTTAAGAAATCTCTCACGCGACAGAGGGATGAAATGATGGAGAAGTTTTCCCACATCCTTCAACACCTTCCGATAATAGCAAGAACATATTCATCAAGCGACCACTTTGGAATCACCTCTCCTTTCAGGGTACAAGTCACTTTTTATATTCTTGTATTTGAAGGTGAGATAGCTGGAGACTCCCTAGAAAAATGGTTTAATCTGCTAGACGGTAATTTCTTTGTTCACAATTTTTGTGATAGGGAAAAGATCACCTCCGCACTCCTTAAGGTTCTCCCCCATGTCAAACATTGGTGGGAAACTTACTAGGACCAAATTTCCACAGAGGAGTCTGGAATATATGGGGTTGATCCCACTTGGGATTTTTTTTGTAGATGCGTTCAAGGAACAATATTACCTTATTGGTAACTATGATGACCAATACATGAGATGAACCACATTGCATCAAGAGAGGGGCCAGAAAGTGTCGGAGTTCACAAAAAATTTCCATACATTGCACACCAAGATGGGTATCATAGACTCTGAGTGACATCTGGTTATAAAATACTGCGAGGCTTTGCATAGGTACATCCAAACCGAAATGGATTTCCTATACATCTCATCACTGGGAACTACCTATCGATATGTTTTCAAAATCGAGCATAAATTTAGGCACCAGAACAAATGAGAGTTAGAGTCTGCAAATCCACAACAACCAAAGTATGATAAAGACGACACTGACAAACAACCTCCCGAAAACCTGTCCAAGCCACAGGAGAAGAAGGGTAACAAAAAGACGAAGAAGGACACTAGAAAGTGGTGCAATTTCCACAAAATACCCTAGCACAACATTGATGAATGTCGTTCAAAACAATCATTAGTGGTCGAGATCAAATACAAGGAGCCAAACCCTAATTCAGAAAATAATGGTAGAAGATAGATCATCGACCTAGACCCCATTGCTACTGTCGCAACCACAACAATTGAACCAGAAGAACCAATAGATCCTGAGGAGGGGGATCACCTTTTCCATTCATAGATGTAGGTGAATGGGACCTCACTACATTTTATTGTTGATAGCAGAAGCCAGAAGAACCCCATCTTACCATATGTCGTCAAACAGTTGGGATTGTCGAAAACACCACACCCACAACCATACAACATCAGGTGGCTTCACCGGGGATGTGATCTTCGTGTCAGCCAACAATGTCAATTTTCATATGGCATCTAATCCTTCAAGGATGAGGTATTATGTGATGTTGCCCCTCTTGATTCCTGTGATGTTCTCTTGGGCTAGCCATATATGTGGAAGCGCCATGCTATCTATGATTCTCAAACCCGTTGTGTCATTTTTACTCTGGGGGGTCATCTCTATAGGATACCATAGGTAGTTCCAACTTCTTTCCCAACTAAACAGTGCCACAAGGTAGTATCCCATAATACAAAATTCATCTTCTTCACAATCTGTTCAAAAGGTGAACAGAAGAACATTGCAACCACTGCAGCCTCAGTCCAAGCACCTTATGTCCAATAGAAGCAGGTCGACAAGATTGAAGCAAAGTGAAAGGATTTCTTCTGTACAAAGTCATCTCATGTAACCAGAATGGTTAAAAAGTTCAAACCCCTCCAACCACATGTTCTTGATAGCCTTCAACAAGCTAAGTAGCACAACTTCTCCAGCAAGGCAAGCAACTCATCAAGATGCAGATTTAACAAACACTTTTCCTTTTCCCCCAAGAACTCAATGAAATGGAGACCATTTATTCCTAAGGATGTAGGATTGATCTAGGTGGATATCAATGGACACCCACCTATTCCAACTAGCTAAAAATAGTCTTTTGAAAATTTACTATTTTTAGTAGTTTTGTGGTTACTAAACTTTCGAGGCCATTTTGAGGGCCTAAATGAAGTTTTTTGGGGATAGAGAACCTCAATTATAACCAAATTATTTGATTGAACCCCCAAAAGTAATTTCTTCGACGATACCTTTCCAACGAGCTATCGTGCGCCCCAAACAGAGATCATATGCCAAAGTTACGCCCCTGGGAAGTTGATACACCAAACTACCCAAAACGGGGTCCACAAAATTGTTGGCTTTTCATATTCCGGGATTAGGGTTTTGTATTTTGTTTATGTTAAAAATGAATTTAGAGCCTCATTGTTATCATATTCTTGTGAATGTGAGTAGCCATCACATCTCTTCTCAGAGATAAACTTCTACCATTCTAGCGAGTCTTTCACTCTGTATTTCTACAGTTTTGTACATTTCGCTCATTAAAAGAAATTGTGCATTACTGTATATTTGTGCCTCTTTTTATATGTATTATATATATTTGTTATATTATTTTCTCTCTTGCAATATATCTCTATATTTTTTTGTTATATCTCCGCTCTCATTTTGTGCTAAAAATAATTCAGATCAAGGATCGGTATGAACCAATGGTCAATATTGAATGGATCTGAATAGGTGAGAGGGTTTGAGATGTCAAAAAAATACATAAGGTTCATAGGAGGGAAATTCCTTACACTGTAACTAGATATTTAAAATGAGAAAGGAGTATTGTTGAAATAATTTTGCAAAGGTAGTCAATCAAATGTTCAAATTTATAGTCACTTGTTGTTCTTTTCTTATGCTTTTTATCTTGCATTTCCATCCATTCCATGTTTCAAAAATGTTGAGCCTATTTCCAACTGTATCATTGTAGGAAAACTCTAGAGATATTATCAAGATGGCTCTCAAAGTGAGCATTATCAATTGGATTCCCCACAATAAACTCTTCTATTAATTTCTAAGTTTTCTAGTTTAAAACTTTCACTTCAGTTTTTTTTCATCACCCCACTTTACTTTGTTTTTTATTTTTTTCCTTATTTATTTATTTTTTCAATGATTTGAATAAAATATGTTCTTTACCAACTTGAATTCATTCACCATATGTTACATATCACATCTACACAAACAACTATATATAAATCCACATTTTCCCTACCCGTAATTGAATTCCATGGATTCTTCCAAGAACAACAAATCATGGTTTTAATCCCCTCCAACACCATCGCCATTGCCATTTCATTCACCTTCATTCAAGAGAAATAACTAGAGAAACCCTAGATTTTAATTCTATGTGGGAAATTATATCCTTGACAACCAATCCTCATATATTTCCTCCCCTAGCTACCTATCATGTATCATTGACCATTGGCCTTTGGATGATCTTGTTCCCCTTCAGATTTTGATGTATGTTACCTAAACATTTGTTGATAGGTGGATTTTGTGAATACATATTCACTATTATTCAACAATGTCAATTACCGAATCATGTGGTAACACAATCATTTGGTGCACACTTGTCTTTAAACTACAATTGGGTAGTGTATGGTCTCATGTATTTGATTAAGGCTAGATGCTACTAAAAAGCGCATGACCCCATTGATGGTAGCCTCAACAATTGTTAGGATATTTAGACAATTAGGAGTTAGTTAAGATCTACTTCGTCTATTGTATCATTAGGTAAAAGTGTGTTTTCTAGTGTGTTTCTTTAGTATGCATTAGTATGCATTTGTAGTTAGGAAATCTGATGGTCACGATATGTTCTCAACATAGAGTGATCTGACGGTTCATACTCTCCTCGATCTTAACGGCCATTGATTCGTGGATTAACACCTGATTGGTCCATGATATCTATTTAAAGAGCATGGAGGGTCATTTGCCAATGATCGATTGTGAGAAACTCTCTTGTAAAATCTCTCTGTAATCTTTTTCTTTGCATTAATAAACTGCTCCAAGTGGTCGCGTTGGCTGGGGTCGTGGATGTTTCCTCGTAGGGGTTTTACCACATGAAAACATCGGTGTGTTGATCTTTGATCTGTTTATGTGAGTGGTTATTGAAGGTGTTCGTCCTCTGTTGGAATACTTGTGTTGTCGAACATGGTATCATATCTTGTTTGAAGACCCGCTCCTGTTGTAGATTGAGATCGTGAAGCCGAGTTTCCTCATCTCCATTTTATGTATTTCCATACATTTCTAGGCTAAGAGGACTATTCCATTGCGTCTGGAGTGCTCTTTTTAGTCAGGAACACTTTTCTTTTCACTCAAAAAGGTTTATGTTTTCCCAAGATGCGACCATTACAGTCAGATCCGGAGGTATAAAGCTTGAATACACATTTTTTTTTTTTAAATTGTAGAGTAGTATTTTGGTTTTATTTCGGTTTTGTTTTATTTATTTTCGGGTTGCTACTCTTTTATATCTGCGTATGATATTTTCCCTGCACCCTGTGCGATCTCGGCAAATCAGAAACAGATAGGAAAAAGGTGCATCTTTCGGGTAAGCTAATCGAGATCTAACCCTTCTTGTCATCGAGAAGCGAAATTTTTTTCTTGTGTGAAAAGAGGTTTTTTTAGCACACTCTCCAAGGTCGTCTTCCACAACAACAACAACAAAAAAAACACCCCCAATCCTCCTTCTGAACATTACGATATGTTTTGCTAGATCATTTGGTTAAAAGTTGCCTTATTAAGTAAGAGGTCTTGAGTTCAAGTCTCTCTTTTGTTACTTTTTTTGTAAAAGTTCATGCTAAAATTGTAAAGTGTATTTCACTTCAAGTATAAAAGTGAATCACTATAAGTAGCTTTAATATTTTATTTTAGAGTTATTTATTTTTCATACATGTTTTCTGTTATAAAGTAACTTCATTGTAAAAGTGATCCCCACTTCTCTTTATAAAAGTGGGTCACTTCATAAAGCAACTTACACAATCGCGTGGTCATTTGGTTACTAATTGTGCCTCTCTTTTTTTAAAGGGGCATAACTCTAACATCGAAAGTCCATTTTTAGTGCCGTTTTTTTTAAACCGCATAACTTTTCGATCTCTTTCCATCCAAATCATCAGTTTCAATTTTTAAATTCACATTATCTGTATATTTAATATGGATTCTACAAGTATTGTCTTGCTTACCATTAACAACTACTTCCATTGGAAATCTCATATGGAAGATTTATTAAGAAGTAAAGGCTTGTACCGGATTACCTTGGGAAAGGAAAAAGCACCCACTGATGCTGATAAGAAAGGCAAGTGGGATAATAGGAATGATGGAGCACGTGGACTGATCAAAATTTCCATCTCTCCTGATTTAAGGTACCACCTTCAAGATATTGATGACCCCAAAGAAGCTTGGAACACAATTGAATCTATGTTTGGTAAATTCAATATTATTCGAGCACAACAGTTATAAAATCAAATACTGACCTTGAGTCCAAATGATTTTTTTTGCCTTGGAGACTATTTATCTAGGTTTAAAACACTCAGAAGTTTATGTGAAGAATGTAATATAAAGATAGAGGAAGAGCATTGCATCTATCTTATTCTTTCTAAGCTAGGTAGTGCATATTATGTGTTTGTATCTACCTTTTATGCCATGAGAGAGGATCTAGGGGAAAAAGCTTATGAAAAAACCACTCTTGAGTCCGTTTGTGCTTCTTTGATTCGAGAGGAAGATAAGCTTGCACAATTTGGAGTGATCAACACTGCAGGTCCCTCCAACAAAGCCTTAGTTACCCATCAGAAAGATAAACCCAAGTATCCCAAGAAGAAACATCCTCGCTACAACAACAAACAACATAAGGGTCTCAAACTTGCTCAGACAGCTTCAGCTCCCACTGGTGACAAAGGAGAAAAATATAAAAGTAAGAATACTAACAGACATTGCAACTTTTGTGATAAAGATGGTCATGATGAGTCCAAATGTTTCAAGAATATGGCATCTTTAGAAGCAGCGATGAAGAAGCACAACATCAGTATTGATTCTACTTCTTCTTCTCACAGACATGCACTTTCTACTTCTGGTTTCTCCTTCAATTCAAATTATACTACTACTTCTTCTTCTGATGAGTGGCTTATTGATTTAGGAGCATCTTATCATATGGATAAGGATAAAGCCATATTTTATGCTCTAAATGAATTTAACACCAAGAAAATATTTGTTGGTGATGATAGATCTCTTAGTGTTGTAGGATCTGGAATAGTTCAAGTAGAGTTTTCACCTCACCAAGTTGTAATCAAGGATCTAAAAGATCCTAAGCATGTTCTTGCAACTA
>JASDQU010108565.1:168052-181350 GCA_032191745.1 Picea mariana
CAAAAAAAATTATATTACATACCAACTACTTCTAATTGTTACGAACTTACATGTGGATGCAAGGTTTTTGGTTCAACTTTTGTATTTTCAATGGTTTATATTTTTAAACTTTTTGTTCATTGTGTATGCATTGTGAATGGTAACTAAGAGACTTTTGTCCCATAATAAAATACCAGTAATGTTTTATTAAAAGGTTAAGAGTATAATATCTTTATGACATTTTTAAGTTGAGGATAGTGTGGGAACGTTGATGGAAGAGAGCCATGCTTTATTGTAACAGGAGGGCACCATTTGCATTACATTGTTAGGGCACATTAGGATAGATTTGGTTGCCCAATAAAACAAAACAAGTCTTAGTAAATAAAAAAATGAACAAATGGGAAGGATTCATTGTCGCTCTTTTTGTTAAAGTCATTGGATTAGTTTAATTTTTTCAGCCCCATTTTTAAGACATTCGGTTAGTATTGATCTAGTTGCTCAATTAATTGCTCAATTAGAAAAGAGATCAGGGAACTAAGGCCAAACTTTCCCCCTCCTAGATATATCGATATGATAAAATAAATATCCTCCTTTGTGGGTTGATAACATAGATTGGTACCGATGCTAATTGCCTACCTATCATGATCCCATTGATGGATCAAATACTAAAAAGGAACAGTCCCCCTTGAGGGATGTATCCTCCTCATAAAACTTGAGGAATCCAACATTCCTAAAAAGAGCATGAGTTTGAGGTGCAATAGGGTGAGGGATCCTCACCCTCTCCCTCTCACTAGCCTCCCACTCATGTACAAAGTTGTACATGTCAACATGTTGTTGTTGCTACTGCTCCCAGGCTCATCATCATTGTCTCTAGTTCACATACAATTATTTTTAGGCACACACACATATAGATATATAGATAGATAAAACAAATTGAAATTATAAAACACAGACATATATAACCATTTTGTATTTATCAAAAACTGAAATTAATTTATGTTTGCAAAAAAAATGTTGTAAAGTAATCGGTGCACCTTTAATACATAATATGCATTGTGACTGGTGCACTCTATCAATAAACAAGCACCACAATTTCATGGTGATCCATGTTATTTGGCACACTGGTGCTACTTTAGTTTGGAAACACACCACTATGTTAATATTTTTATGTGTAGTGTGATGCAGTGCATCGGTGTCGTTGGTTCTCTATAACATACTTGTGGGTTTATTGCAAAGAAAATGTCTCTTCTAATACAAGACTCACCATTAATGTATACTGATATTTTTAGCGGTGTGACCCTATAGATGCACCTCTATGCTAATTTTTTAATAAGTGGTGTGTTCCATGGCATGCACTTCAGTAGTGTGGTTTATTCCCTATAATGCATCATTTTGTGGTGTCTTGTCTAAAGAAATACACATCATTAATATACACTTGTAAGTTCGGTGCTCCATGTTGCTTGGAGCACCAGTGTGTATTTTTAATGATGCATTGCGTTTTATAATGCACAGGTCATGGGGTGTCCCATCAAACACATTATTATGCTAATGTTTAATATGTGGTGTGGTGCAGTGTGATGAGGTGCATTAGTAATGTTTATTCTCTGTAATACCCTAGAGTGTTCATTGTAAATCCAGTGCCTCTTCTATGATGAGATTCGATGTTAATGCACACTGAAAATGTCGGTGATCCATGTTATTGGGAGCACATGTGTGTCTTGTTTAGTGGTGCATTGATTTTTTTTAACACATCAGTGACGGGGCATCCCACCAGACGCATCGCTAAGCTAATTTTCTATTATGTGTTTTAGTGCAGTGAGGTGTAATGGTGTGGTTTATTCTCTAGAATGCACCAGTGAGTTTATTACAAAGATGATTCCTCTTCTAAGAGGAGAGGCATTGGTAATGCACACCTTTCATTATGATGCATGGTGCATAGTTTTTTGTATTGTGTCACGTATTTTTGAGATGCACTGCTAGAGGTGCTTCATGTAAATTCATAGGACGTTCCATTAAGGTCGGGGCAAGCCAAACTTGTGAAGAGCACCACATAGAAAAGAAAATTAAAAGGTTAAAAGGACAAATTTAAGACCAAATTTAAATTTTAATCCATTGAAATTGAAAATAAGGAGATAAAAAACAATTTAACTAGTCTCATCTTGCCCAAGGAGGCATGGTTTCCCTGTAGAGAAAAAATGAAAATGTGCATTATTTTCCAAAATTTAAAAATGTATGGAACCTACCAATGAAGATATATAACAGAGGAAGCAAAAATGTAGAGCACTACAAACATGAAGGCCATAGAAGGAGTTTGAGAAATAGTTCTTGTGTGAGTGGTTGGAAGCATAGAAGGAAATGTGATAATGAAATCTGGTTTGGTAATTTTATTTTATTTTACCCTATCATTGTGTGCCCAAGAGTAAGACACACCAGTAAATTATGTAGTACTAAAATGCACCAACACACTTTATTTATTTTACCCTATCACGGTGTGGCATACAGTAAGACACACCAGTGTGTGGTAGTATCAGTAATGCATTGGTTAGATTTTTTGCTATATGTTTAAAAAATCGAGGATATAGTACTATTAAGAACACCGTTATTGTTGTTCAATGCGCCACTATTGTATATGCATTGGGGCAGTTAGGTTTTTTCAGCGCGCCAAAAAGGATTTTTTTTTTAATTATTATTTTTATTGAATAACCAACTACTCTAACCTAATCCGATGTGTCCTTCAACAAGCATCGATGCGCTTAATTTAGCGTGTAGCACATATATGCATTTTATTTTTTAAAAATGATATTTTAGAATTTTATATTAATAACTGTTATCGATGAACCTTATTAGTTCAACACCAGGTTGTTATGTTGTAACACACCGATGCATTTTTATTATTTAGGTGCACCATTGTAAAAACCTACGCAAAAACCTTCACCCACTCACCTCTGCTATAAATAGAGAATGGATACATTTTTCGATGAGGTTTCGTAAAACCCTTTGTTGCAAGACCTTCTCCTCATAGTGATGGGTTATTTTAGGATGATGTCCATCACTAGTAGTCATTTCTCTTCTAGTATATGATCCTCCATGAAATAAAAAAATAGGATGACTAATCTTGTTCTATAAAATCTTAAAGGATCACACAACTATGTTCATATCTAATGCATAGATCTTTGCATGTATACACATATTCTACTAGTCATCTCATAGCCTCTTTCTTACCACCTACTCATAGAATCTTCTAAACCTATATCATATGAACACATGGTCCTCTAGCTCAACTCACTATATATATTTGGGTTTATGTAATCTTTTTTTCACGTAGTTATTGTAAATATTCGTTAAGCTGAAGATTTTCACATCATCATTAATAGGTTATGATTAACTTTATCCTTCACTGGGTCTAAAGGAGTGACCATCATGAGATCCCATTTATCAAAGGACACATTCCTATCCTTAAGATTCAAAATAACACTATTATCAAATTCTTAATATACACCCAACAAGGATGGGTAGGGGTCCTTTTCATTCATGATCTCAATGAATTAAAAATTGACGCAGGGGCGCACCACCCAGGCATGTCCACTCTCACAAGACCTTCTTCTTCTCGGCACGAAGAACTCAAGGTTCTTCTATTTCCCTATCGGGCAATCTACACCCACAGAAATCTTCCTCCGAGGTCTCCCCTTTTACTACCAGGAGATCAACTAAATCTCGCTATCTCGCGAGTTTGGGACTTGGAGTACCAAATGTTTGGGCTCTCAACCTGCGAACTCCCGAGTTCGGAAGATCTCACGATCTCTCGCCACCTGTCCCCTCAGATGGACGGCTACGATCCTCTCGCCACTTCGTCGCCTCGCGTCCTTGCGCCTCGCGACTTTGAATACCCAATTCTTGGGCTTTCACCCTGCGAACTCCCGAGTTCGTGAGATCTGTCGATCTCTTACCACCTGTCCCCTCCGATGGACAGTTCTTAGCCTTCTCGCCACTTCGCCACTTGCGAAGCTAAAGGACTTCCCTTTCGGTCCTCCGATGTCCGAGTCTACGAGATGAGAATCTCCTTACACGTGTCCTCCTCAACGAACGACTATGATCTTGTCGGGATATCGCATCTCGCGATATCGCTACTTTTGCTCCACAACTTTTGGGGCTTCAACTCCCGAGTCCCCGATACACGATACCACGTGTAGATCTTACGGCTCCTATGACTCTGAATAGTCGGATCTGCCTCTCCTGAGCTTCAACCTCTTCGGAATCTTCTCTCTGTAACCTCCTTGCACCTCTGCAAGATTTGATGATCCTCGAAACTTCGCAAAATCTCTTCAGAAGATTTTGAGCGTCCGTTCTTCCTTGTATAATCCGTGAAATGAAAAGGGTATCTCTCTATGAGATTCCTTCGCCTTTTCGCCAACCTCTAACGTTTCTTCCTAACTTCATGTCACACTGATCTAGGCTGATCTTCAGCGACTCAGAGGCCTATCCTTCCTGAGATTTGCTAAATTACTTCAACCTCAACGAGGTTCTTTGCATGCACTCCTTGCAGCAAGCCTGCGAACACTTCAACTGTTTGAGATTCTTTGACTCTGTGTATGCCCGTAGCAGCAGTCTTTCAACACTTCTGCTCAGTTTCACGAGTGAGACTTTCTCCCTTAGCCTGCGCACTCCTTGCATGGCTTCAACAACCCAATCTCACTCTTGGTTGTATGAGGACAAGAGTTAAATCTCTGAGCCTTCTGTCAACGCACTCCTTGCAGACGATTTCAACTGCACTCCTTGCAAGAATCCTTGCTCAAAGGAGAAACAATTGTAACTCACCTCACTTCCTCTCAGATTTCAATCTTAACCCACGAAATCATACACATAGCATAATAACAAATGCATAACAGGAAGTAATATTCATAAGCAGAGCATTCAACACACATACACAGAGAATAACACAACAGCTATGAATCTGAATCAACTTCTTCTATTAATTCAAGATCTGTACATGGGTGTTCTTCTACAACTCTCTGCTATTCTCCTATGCTCTTCCCTGCTCTGAATTATGCTAGATAATGTTACAATGAGAAATGAGGGTGTTTATATCCGTTCTCCCTCCTTCCTTCTAGAACTATCTAATCTAGAAAAAATCCTATCTACCTGCATCTACCACTATAAATGCCTCTGTCTATCTCAGATGAGAACATATGGCTCGAGGTCTAATTACATTTTTACCAAGGTGCCTAAATTAAATGATCTCATTTATATTCAGCGCATCAACTTCAAGAGAAAATTTAAAANGCATAACAGGAAGTAATATTCATAAGCAGAGCATTCAACACACATACACAGAGAATAACACAACAGCTATGAATCTGAATCAACTTCTTCTATTAATTCAAGATCTGTACATGGGTGTTCTTCTACAACTCTCTGCTATTCTTCTATGCTCTTCCCTGCTCTAAATTATGCTAGATAATGTTACAATGAGAAATGAGGGTGTTTATATCCGTTCTCCCTCCTTCCTTCTAGAACTATCTAATCTAGAAAAAATCCTATCTACCTGCATCTACCACTATAAATGCCTCTGTCTATCTCAGATGAGAACATATGGCTCGAGGTCTGATTACATTTTTACCAAGGTGCCTAAATTAAATGATATCATTTATATTCAGCGCATCAACTTCAAGAGAAAATTTAAAAATTCAAAAACTTGCGCTGGACATCTTTGAGCTGGCTTATGCTTCCATGTTGGTTTACTTGTCGTGAGGGATGCTCCTGCATCACACTCCCTCGCTTGAAAATTTTCATGGGCTCCTGTCCATGAGCTCCTGCACGGTATGTTCATGCTTCCGAATTTTTTCTTCAGTCTCCCAGCTGGCATCTTCAACTGGGTGTCCCTTCCACTTAACCAAATATTCAAAATATTCTTTCCTTCTGGTTTTCTTCCCCACTCTTTTATTCAATATCTTCTCCATCTGTGGCTTCTCTGCAATTGGCATCTTCTTCTGCCACTGGACCTCTAGTTGATCATCACCTTCTGCTCCTGCTTCACCATCTTTATATGGATATAAATCCGAAACATTAAATTTCTCCGATATTTAATGTTTCGNTGTTGGTTTACTTGTCGTGAGGGATGCTCCTGCATCACACTCCCTCGCTTGAAAATTTTCATGGGCTCCTGTCCATGAGCTCCTGCACGGTATGTTCATGCTTCCGAATTTTTGCTTCAGTCTCCCAGCTGGCATCTTCAACTGGGTGTCCCTTCCACTTAACCAAATATTCAAAATATTCTTTCCTTCTGGTTTTCTTCCCCACTCTTTTATTCAGTATCTTCTCCATCTGTGGCTTCTCTGCAACTGGCATCTTCTTCTGCCACTGGACCTCTAGTTGATCATCACCTTCTGCTCCTGCTTCACCATCTTTATATGGATATAAATCCGAAACATTAAATATAGGAGAAATTCCGATCCCATCTGGCAACTCAATTTCATAAGCATTCTGTCCCATTTTCTTCAATACCTTGCATGGCCCAATTTTCTTCATCTTCAGCTTGTTGTATGTTCCTCTTGGGAACCTTTCCTTCCTCAAATGTGCCAAAACCAGATCACCAACTTCGAACTAAAGTTGTCTCCGATGCTGATCTGCTCTGCGCTTGTACTCCTGACTTGACTTCAATAGTCGCTCCTTCACCTGGCTGTGAAGTTCCTTCATCACTTCAGCGAATTCTCCTGCACTAGCACTACTAGTCGCAATCTGTTCTAAATCCCTCAATTTAGAAACTCCTCTTGGCTGCATTCCATATACAATCTGAAATGGACTTTTTCCTTTGCTCCTGTTCACTGAATCATTGTAAGCAAACTCTGCTTGTGGTAGTATGCTATCCCAGCTGCTGTGGTGCTCTGTCACCAAGCTCCTCAACAAATCTCCCACACTTTTGTTGACCACCTCTGTCTATCCATCCATCTGAGGATGATAAGTAGAACTAAACATAAAATTAGTTCCCAGCTTCTTCCACAATGTTCTCCAGAAATGGCCTACGAATTTTGTGTCCCTGTCCGAGACTATGCTTTTCGGCAATCCATGAAGTCGAACAATTTCTTTGAAAAACAAATTTGCGATGTGAGTCGCATCACTGGTTTTCTGGCATGGAATGAAATGCGCCATCTTAGAAAACCTATCAACTACCACAAAGATTGAATCAACACCTCTTGGTTTCCTCGGCAATCCCAATACGAAATCCATGCTAATTTCATACCACGACTTCTCAGGTGTGGGTAATGGCTGATAAAAACCCGCATTCTGCTTCTTCCCCTTTGAATGCTGGCAAATCCTGCATATGTCTACAAACCTCTTGACTTCTGACCGCATCCCTGGCCAAAAGTATGACTCGCTTAGCTTTGCAAATGTCTTATCATGGCCAAAATGTCCTGCTAATCCTCCACTGTGCTTCTCTTTCAACAAGTTCTCCCTCATGGAGCAATTTGGAATACACAATTGATTGCCTCTGAACAGCAATCCATCCTAGATCACATACTCTATCCATTGACTTCTGTCTCTGAGAACTAGATTCTCAGCTGCTTCATAAGCTTCCTTAAAGTCTGAATCATCTGCATACATGTCCTTAAGATCATCAAAGCCTAGCGTCCTGACTTTGAACTCGTGCAACAGCAAACACTTCCTGCTCAAAGCATCAGCAACTTTGTTAGCAGTACCAGAAATATGTTTAATTACAAATGTAAAATTATGCATGTATTCTACCCATTTAACATGCCTCTGATTCAACTTTTCCTGTTGAGTCACAAATTGTAATGCATAATTATCACTATATAAAACAAATTCCTTTGGAATCAAATAGTGCCTCCATTTCTTCAATGCCTGTATGATGGCATAGAACTCTTTATCATATGTGGAGTACTTTTCTTTTGCCTCATTCATCTTCTCACTGAAATATGCAATCGACCTGTCTTCCTGACTCAAGACTGCTCCTATGGCAAACCCGCTTGCATCACACTTCACCTGAAATGTCTTTTGAAAATCTAGCAACACCAAAACCGTTTGTTCCGTAATCTTTCGTTTCAACAAATTGAAAGTCTTCTCAGCCTCTTCCGTCCAATGAAAAGATTTATGTCTTTTCTTCACTGTATCCATCATTGCTGCACTAATTCCACTGAAATTTCTAATGAATCTCCAGTAGAAACTAGCCATTCCATGAAAACTCCTCACCTCAAATACGTTCCTTGGTGATGGCCAGTTCTTGATTACCTCCACCTTATCTGGATCCATCCTCAACTCATTTGCGGATATAACAAACCCCAAATAAATGAGTTCTATCTTCATGAATGAGGACTTCTTCATGTTTATCAGCAGCTTCTCCTGCTGTAGCTTCCTCAGCACAATGGCTAAATGCTTCAAATGCTCAGCCTTTGTCTTGTTGAAAACCAATATGTCATCCAGATACACGATGACAAATTTCCCAATGAACTCCTTCAGGACTTCATTCATCAACCTCATAAAGGTACTTGGTGCATTCGTCAAACCAAACGGCATGACAAGACATTCATACAAACCTTCATTTGTCTTGAATGTTGTTTTCCATTCGTCACCTTCTCTCATACGAATCTGATGATATCCACTCTTCAAATCTATCTTTGAAAAAAAAGTTGCTCCACTTAAGCAATCCATCAGATTATCCATCCTTGGCAATGGGAATCTATACCTGATAGTTATCTTGTTTATCGCTCTTGAATCAGTGCACATCCTCCAGCCTCCGTCTTTCTTCGGACTGAGTACTGTTGGAACAACACATGGACTCAAGCTTTCCCTGACCAAACCTTTGTCCAACAACTCCTGGACCTGTCTTTTAACCTCCTCATTCTCCTGCGGCGTCAATATGTACGTGGCTTTGTTTGGCAAACTAGCTCCTGGTATGAGGTCTATATGGTGACTCACGCTTCTCATCGGTGGAAACGAACGAGGTAATTCATCCACCACAATGTCAGCGAACTCTTCCAGTAGTTCCTGAACTTCCTCTGGCAAATCATCCACTCTTGTGCTAGTCAGAACAATTCTTGGTTTTCTGACCACAAAGAATTGTGGATCCTCCTTCTTCTTAACTTCTGTAAGAAGTTCTTTCCCACTCATGAGAAGTACTCTGTTGCTTACTTCCGGCTTCACCTCTTTGTCTTCAATTGGACACAACATGTGAGTCCTCCCATTCTTCTTTAGGGTATAGGTGTTCATCCTCCCATCATGAATTACATTTCTATCATATTGCCATGGTCTACCCAGCAATAAATGACAGACGTCCATAGGAATAACATCACATAAAATCTTATCATTATATCCTCCTATCTTGATGTCAACTAAGCACTGTTTAGTGACATTTACCTGATGTCCCTTCTGTAGCCATGAAACTTTGTATGGGCTTGGATGATCAGCTGTCTCCAGCTCCAGCTTTTCTACCATCTCGGTTGAAACGAGATTATCTGTGCTTCCACTGTCCACAATGACCTTGCACACTCTATCCTTGGTCTTGCAAGCAGTCCTAAAAAGACTGTTCCTCTACGCTGAGTTCTCCATCTCCTTCTCTAGCGTCAAAAGAACTTTTCGCATCACTAGCGATCTTTCGCCTTCAGCGTACTCTGTCTCAATATCTCGCCTCTGTGCCTTGGCGATGTGAGTCTCTCCAGTTTCTTTCTTTTTCTCTGGACACTCAAATGACCTTGTGCCCATTATTTCCACATGTGAAGCATGTAATTACTCCACCTCTTCCTCTTCCTCTACCTCTGGTACGAGGAAACCTATCATTATCAGCATATCCTCCTCTATGTTCATTTTTCTGTCCTCGTTGCTCAACATATGGTCTTCTCTGTGAGGTTCCACCTCTTTCAACCTTTCCCTGAGGTTTCTTCCATTCCTCCTTGGGCTTTTGGTATTTATCTTGGGCAACTGCTTTGGCTTTGGGCTGACTTCTGCCTCGGCCTCTCTGACTTTGTTTACGGCTCAGCTTCTCCTTAGCTTTCAGAGCCAATTGGTAAGCATCCTCCACCATTCAAATGGTTTCCATATTTAATTCATCCTGAATTTCATACCTCAGGCCATTCATATACCTAGCCACCTTTTCGTCATTGCTTTCGCGATGACCTACCCTGATATTCAACCTGTAAAATTCCTCAGTATACTCCTTCACTGTAATCAGCTTCTGTCTCAGGTTCTACATCCTCCTAAACAGAGAAATTTGATAATCCCTGGGAATGAATTTTTCCTTCATCTTTGCAATCATCCTGTCCCAGCTCTTAATCTTCTACTTGCCTTGGAAACACCTATCATCTTGTAGTTCATCCCACCACAAGGCTACATGTCCTTTTAATATTGTGACGGCATGTCTAACCTTCTTATCATCTTCGATATCTTCATAGTCAAAATAAGTGTCAAGAGCTCTAATCCAATCTAGCAGCTCTTCTGCATCCAGACTCCCTTCATAAGCTGGAATGTCCATTTTTGTTCTCGAACTCATCCGAGCGATAGCCTTAATCAAATGCTCATTGGCTGCATCTTCCACTGGGATTTCTTCTTCTTCATGTCTAGCATCACCTTCATCCTCGGATTCACCGACATCTCCTGCATCATCTTTGCACCTCTATGATGTCTCCATGTCCTCCATTCTGGCACGAAGATTACGCACTTCTCTCTCCATGTATGGATTCTGTACTTGCCTACCTCTTTCTCTAGACATTTCCCTTTCTCTGGACAATTCCCTTCCTTCTTCTGGATCGGGTGATTGTCTACCTCTTCTCCTTGGCGGCATGGTGAATTCTCCCTTTTTCTCTACTATAGAAAGCAAAGAAACTTTTCTATGCTCTGATACCACTTGACGTGTGTATCAGAGTGATCTCCTATCTCCTCCTGCCTCTCTTGCCTGAAATATACAGATAAGTAATAAGCTCTGATACCACTTTGACGCAGGGGCGCACCACCCAGGCACGTCCGCTCTCACAGGACCTTCTTCTTCTTGGCCCGAAGAACTCAAGGTTCTTCTATTTCCCTATCGAGAAATCTGCACCCACAGAAATCTTCCTCCGAGGTCTCCCCTTTTACTACCGGGAGATCAACTAAATCTCGCTATCTCGCGAGTTCGGGACTTGGAGTACCAAATGTTTGGGCTCTCAACCTATGAACTCCCAAGTTCGCAAGATCTCACGATCTCTCGCCACCTGTCCCCTCAGATGGACGACTACGATCCTATCACCACTTCCTTGCCTCGCGTCCTCGCGCCTCGCGACTTTGAATACCCAATTCTTGGGCTTTCACCCTGTGAACTCCCGAGTTCGCAAGATCTGTCGATCTCTTGCCACCTGTCCCCTCCGATGGACGGTTCTTAGCCTTCTCGCCACTTCGCCACTTGTGAAGCTAAAGGACTTCCCTTTCGGTCCTCCGATGTCTGAGTCTGCGAGATGAGAATCTCCTTACACGTGTCCTCTTCAACGAACGGCTCTGATCTTGTCGGGATATCGCGTCTCACAATATCACTACTCTTTCTCCACAACTTTTGGGGCTTCAACTCCCGAGTCCCCGATACATGATACCACATGTAGATCTGACGGCTCCTGTGACTCTAAATCATCGACTCTGCCTCTCCTGAGATTCAACCTCTTCGGAATCTTCTCTCTGTAACCTCCTTACACCTCTGCAAGATTTGACGATCCTCGGAACTTCGTGAAATCTCTTCATAATATTTCGATCGTCCGTTCTTCCTTGTATAATCCACAAAATGAAAAGGCTATATCTCTACGAGATTCCTTTGCCTTTTCGCCAACCTCCAACGTTTCTTCCTGACTTCACGTCACACTAATCTACGCTGATCTTCAGCGACTCAAAGGCCTATCCTTCCTGAGCTTTGCTATATTACTTCAACCTCAACGAGGTTCTTTGCACGCACTCCTTGTGGCAAGCCTGCGAACACTTCAATTGTTTGAGCTTCTTTGACACTGCGTATGCCCGTAGCAGCAGTCTTTCAACACTTCTGCTCAGTTTCATGAGTGAGACTTTCTCCCTTAGCCTATGCACTCCTTGCACGGCTTCAACAACCCAATCTCACTCCTGGTGGTATGAGGACAAGAGTTAACTCTCTGAGCCTTCTGTCAACGCACTCCTTGCAGACGATTTCAACTGCACTCTTTGCAGGAATCCTTGCTCAAAGGAGAAACAATTGTAACTCACCTCACTTCCTCTCAGATTTCAATCTTAACCCACGAAATCATACACATAACATAATAACAAATGCATAACAGGAAGTAATATTCATAAGCAGAGCATTCAACACACATACACAGAGAATAACACAACAACCATGAATCTGAATCAACTTCTTCTATTAATTCAAGATCTGTACATGGGTGTTCTTCTACAACTCTCTGCTATTCTCCTATGCTCTTCCCTGCTCTGAATTATGCTAGCTAATTTTACAATGAGAAATGAGGGTGTCTATATCCGTTCTCCCTCCTTCCTTCTAGAACTGTCTAATCTAGAAAAATTCCTATCTACCTGCATCTACCACTATAAATGCCTTTGTCTATCTCAGACGAGAGCGTATGGCTCGAGGTCTGATTACATTTTTACCAAGGTGCCTAAATTAAATGATCTCATTTATATTCAGCGCATCAACTTCAAGAGAAAATTTAAAATTCAAAAACTTGCGCTGGACGTCTTCCAGCTGGCTTCTGCTTCCACGTTGGTTTACTTTTCATGAGGGATGCTCCTGCATCAAAAATCAACCATAGTCTTCATCCCATATATAGTTTCCTCCACATTTCCAACTATTACAATAGGGAAAAGTATGTACTGATTGGATAACCTCAGATAGATGGGTGACTAAAACAAATTTGGCTTCCCTATCAACTCCTAAGATTTCTTAGGAAGGATGTTCACATTAGATCCAAGATCTAACATGACATCCTTCATTTCATAAACTACCAACTCCATGATCATCTTGAACTCCCTTCCCATTCTTTTTCTCTTTTTCTTAACTTATCTTACATTATGATAAAGAAGAGGAGTTATTGTGGGATAATAATCGTCCAACATAAGTATTCATCTTGATAAGATATCCACTAATCTCCTAGATATATTTCAATCACTTTTCAATTTGATACAAAATCTTAAGAAGTCACTCACCTAATTGGAAAACTCATCCTTTGACCTTCTATTGGTTTTACCTCCTTGTACTCATGTGTATTCTGAAATGTCTCCATTACATTATGAAAGTATTTTTCCTTCCTCCCTGCATCAAACTTCAATGGTCTTGATGTAGATTTCTTGTTCTTTCTACTCAATATTTC
>JASDQU010108566.1:17762-30950 GCA_032191745.1 Picea mariana
CCAATATGGTTGTAAAAGAGGTTCATTACAAAGTTCATAAATAACAGGCACTCGTAAAAATAAATGAATTGTGATATGGGTGTTAAGAAATTGTGTCATTTCTCCCTTACTCTTTTGATATTTATATTGATAAGTTATATGAATGCTTGGAGGAAATAGGCTGTGGAAGAATGACCCAGGGAAGGGTTCTGATCATCCTGGTCTTATATACTGATGATATTGCTTTTTAGCAAGGAACCCCTATGATCTCGACAAACAATCCAAAGTATCGAATATCTTTGCAATCCTTCTAGGATGGCAGTGAATATAGATAAACTAAGGTGACGATCATTAAATTTAGGAAAATCACTCAGTCTAAGTTTGTTTATGGAAATAACAGCTTGGAAGAAGTGGACATCTATATAAATATCTTGGATTTGACCTTCATCATTAACTCAATTGGAATTTTAGTGTTGAAAAGATAATTAATGGAAGTGGAAAGCCTATTTTGGCATTGAGAACAATTGTAAGGAAAATTATTTTTGGTTTTGGGATTAAAAAATGACCTCTTTGACATGCTTGTTAACCCAAGAATTGTTTTTAGTTGCAAAGTTTGGGAACACAATATTTCCAGAGAAAATTGAAGGAAAATAGACCAAATACAAAACTAGGTTATAATTAATAATATTAAGATCGAGGGAAATACACATTACCCAATTCTCCTTTTACATGTCAAGCTTGCACCTATCGATAATATGGCTATGGTTAGATACCTAATGTATATGCACGAGATAATTAACATGAAGGTATATGGACTTCTTTCCATTGCTTCAAATATATATAATAGTCAAAGTAAGGATGGACAAAAGAGGTTGTTTCTTGGCTTCATCATCGAGGAATAGTGGAATATTTCACCCTTAAAAACATCCATAAAATTATAACTACTACAATAATTATGTTTAAATGAAAAATGTGGTGTAATAATGAGATTGAGATTAAAAAAAAGTTGTTTTACTAACCCCATGCAAGAGGACCAAAATTATTTATCCATAGCATCCAATATAAAGAGGAATATAAACATTGCAAAGAGAGAACAAAATCTCATAAGCTTCAAAGTGAAAATCGACATTGGACAAGACACAAATCACCTTTAGGGAATATAATCTTTAAAATTTGTGAGTTATTGAAGTGGAGGATGAAAAACATTTTTTCTTGGATTAATTAGACTACTCAAAGATTATATCTCATTTTCAAAAAATCTTTAATAATACAAATCTTCATAATTTGTTGAGCCATAAAAAAACAAAATGAATTAATAAAACTCGTTTCCAATTATTTGATCATAAAAAAGTTGTTAAAATAATTTAATAAGTACATATTTATTCCTTGTTAAGATCCCGTAAACTAAAATAATTCTTAGTAGATGGTAATCATGATCATTATAATGATTAAAACAAATTGTTGATCTAAACTATCACAAAAATTTGGTGGGAAAACATTAAGTAAAGTTAAAGCTCTATATTTTAGAATTATTTTAAATGCCATTTATGAAAAAAAAAATACAATTGTGTCTTTGGTTGTTGGTATGATGTTTTTTTAATTATATAATTTAAATGATTTAAAATATTTTCTTTTGTGACATACAATGATAAACAATTCATGCCAAAAAGGTAAAAAAAGGGTGTGGTTTTGGATAATTATTTTGTTCCTATATCATCTATTTGGAGTACACTCTAGTGTTTCTGGAAAGAATTTACATTGTCTATATAGTGCATTGGACAATGGAATAATCATTCCATGCATTACAAATAATTGGAAGAAAAAAGGGTGAGAACACAAACGTAAAAGAATAAGGTGTTCAAGTTACTCTATAAAGCATAGAAATTTTGAAACCAGTTACAAAAATTGAATCTTATTTCCTAATGGATAATTTAGCATCTCTGAAAATAAGGCTTCTAAAAGGGTGCCATTAATGAATACGACTTTCCTTAGAACCATTTTTTCCAACACATTGCAACGGGTAAAGCGTCTCAATAATAAGGTAAAATTCCATTCCGATCCAATTTCACTTGATGAACATTTGGTAATGCTCCAGTGCCAGTGATGGTGACCTTCCCTAATTCATTGTCATTTTTGACTGCCAACAAAATGTGGGAAAACAATAATCACTAAGCCCCACAACTTTGAATGGGGTATACATTAGGATATGCACTGTTGGATTTGCAACACAACATCTACCCTCTATTAGGTGGTTATTGTTCTCCATGGATATGTTCGTGGATGATCTATGTCTTCATGTTGTTACAAGAAACATTTTCAAGAAATCCAACACCTTGAGAGATAGAGATTACATGATGGTGGGAATGTAGATAGTGGAAATGTTTTCCATCGACTTGGAATACCTCCCCTTCTTTAGAGATTTGGAAATCCTCCCCACTAGAAACTACAATCCCACCTTTATTGTTTTTATCATTACCTTGTTGCTCAAAGCTCTTCCATCCCTACCTCTCGCTTCCTTCTCATTACACTTTCTCGTACTCTCCATTTTCTCAACATCATGATTTCTCCTCCTTTCTTATACAAAGAAGCCATTATCTAAGAATGTTCGCTTTCTTCTACCAAAAATTCAAGGAAACCACATAGGGAACTATAGTGTGATGGATTGATGGTTTTAAATGTTTGGAAAAGGAACAAACATAATTAGTCCTCACTACATCTAGCATGCTTAACCAACCAATTGCAAGGATACTCTATTAGACATTGATGTGTGAACCAAACAAGGTCCTAGTGAGAGAGACCTTAAAGCAAAGTCTTAATCAATGAGATAATAAATGACATAGTGAATGCAAAGACATCTCCATAAATTACATAGACACAAAAGAAGTAGGATATTCAAAGTAATGAGGATTCAAACCCAACAAAATGACGAATAATGAAAAATTTGTGATGAAGAAAGTCTCATAGAAGGTGATGCATTATATTGCATTTAAGAAACACCTCAGATATTTGAGATTGTAAAAAAGAGCATAATAAACTTAAGACCAAGTGTTTCCCCAATCTACGATGCGACCAAGGGTATCCCTAACTTTGCAACACCTCATGAAGCTATAAATATAGAAGCTAAAATTCACTTATAATATTTAACACTGCAAAAAAATGCAGTTCTTCACATAGAGCTACCAACTAAATTTAAAAACTAAAACAACACTTCTAATGTTGAAAACCACAAAACAAAACACATTAAACATAAAAGAAAGAGCATCGTTAACTTTGCAATGCCTCACAGACCTACATTGAATCCAAACACTAATCACAGGATCTCCTTCTCATGTTGTGAGAAGGACTTCAAACTCTCATGTGAAAATATTCAAATTCCCACTAAATTGTCTTGTGGAAAATGAAGAGTGTACTCATACTTTGCCTTTTCATAAGAACCTCACGTGAACTCCACTTCTACCCACATGTGATAATGATTTATTATAAAAACATTTTTCTTGCACTACAGTGGGAAAACCTATCATAGCTCAATTGTCAACCAACAGTGGGGACAACGATCATTGGTTGCTATCCATGAATGCAAGTTGGCCCATCAACGTTATTCAAGGAAAATCACGCCACCTAGAATAACGTGTTGGTTATCCGTAAGGGGTCATAATTTCACTCGTTCCAAATGCCTTTATGTCTTGGGTTGTCACCCTATTTCCTTACATCTAAGGAAGACAAGCTCTTAACCAAGTAGACGTAGTGATGGATTACAAACACCTTATCATGAAATGACTTGTTCATATTTATGGATTTAAAATTATGTAAGGAGTTTTGAAACGTCCAATGTTTCAAGTGGACACTCCACCCATCATCAGGAACTATCGAAGCAATAATATTTGAAAAGAGTGCTATAGAAAATATTTTAAATGAGATTTTTTTTAATAAGAACGTTGAGGATAAGAGTATGAGAAAAAGTGGACAAAAGGTAGATATTATAAATTAATGAGAAAATATAGCCATTATCAATTAATGAAAATGAATCAAAGGATGAAAAAAAATAATAACTGAAGGATGCATTTGATAATATGTTGGTCCTTGACCAAGTTTTGAGGAAACATTGGTCATGTTTGACCACTTTTTGTACTTCGATAGGCTGGTCGAAGATGGAGCGCCCAGGCGGAGTTGAGATCATGGGATCTCACTTGTTTTACGGGCTTATGGACCGAGAAAAGGGTTTACTAGGCTTTATGTAATGGGTTAAAGGATGTCGGCCCATGGGTTTACCCATGATTAGGCCTTTTTGTAAATGTATAAATAAGTAGCTAAGTGATGTAAGAAATCTGGTTGGTTGGCTATGTGCATGATATGTTGTAAGTGTTAATGTTGGCTCAATGCAAGAGATTGAAAGTTGCTTCGGGTGATCTAGCTGTGTGAATTAAGGCTCCGTGCCTTGACCTGATTTTGGGAAGGAGGATCTGGTGCGCAAAACACAGATCTCTTGTCCTCTGCAGAGTTGGGCTCTGTGGATTTGTGCACAGGAGCAGAAGAATGTAAGAAGACTAAAGACTAATAAAGATGAAGTAGAAGTTGGTGGACATAGCCCCACACTGGGGTGAACCATGTATATCATGTGTCTTGATGTGATTTGTGCGATGTTGTTTATGTGTTTATCTACTTAGTGATTAATGGTATTAAAGGTAAAAAAACGCTAGATCTAAGCTAATGCTATGTGCTAAATGATTGGAAGTGCTTGATCTTTATTGTTATTGCACTGATATGTAATAAGGATTTAATCTACAATGTAAACGATATTCAAGAACTAATGCATATTTTGGTCTAAGTGTTCTGTTAAGCATTGTAATCATAGATTTGTGTCCCAACCCAGTTGTAGACACCTTAGTCTTGCAACCTCCCCTGCCTCTACCTTGGGTGAGACTTAATTTGCTTCGCAGGTGTTGTCGAAAGGGCCAATATTTAGGGTTTTGTTGGTGCGTTGTTGAAGCATTGAACCCTGGGTCCGCCCCTGTGCCAACAAATGGTTTCGTTGACGGGACCTAAAATTGTGATTATTGGGAACTGAAGAAAAGAGAAATCTCTGTGCGTAGTTCTGTTGCTGTAGTGTGTAGTATTATACTTGACTTGTGAAGCCCTGTGCTAAGAATTAAACTTGATCTAAAGAAAAGAGGTAAGATCTTAAATCTTTGTTCTCTAGTAAGGGTAAGATAAGTGAAATTTTTTATTTCAAAAGTATGAATCTAGGTATGTTTGATAGATTTTTTCCAATTCTGAAAGATGGTCAGAGTTAGAAGAAAGAGTTGATCTGAATAAATTTGATAGAAATAGAGAAATATATGTTATTCCTATGCATAGAAAAAAAATTTGGACTAACAAGTGGATGCAGGAACCTAGAAAGAATTTTTGCAGATTGAAGGTCCATCACTGTGATCCTAGTGCGCAGTATAGGAGAGGTTGGGGATCATTTAAAAGAGAGGATTAACATTGTGTTATAATTGCAGAAGACCAAGACATCTTGCTAAGGAATGCCCTGGTATGGGTCCTATTTGTCTTTGTTGTAAAGCTATTGGTCATGAGGTTGAGGATTGCCCAAAGATGATTTCTAAAGTTGAAAAGATAAACATGAGATAAGAAAACTATAAAGAAGGTCAAGAGACTAAGGATATGTTAAAGAATCAAAGAAAAAGAGCTAGAGACTATGTTAATACAGTTAAAATAAGTAATGGATGATCACAGAGACATTAGTTTGCTAGAGATATTGAAAGAAAAACAACGCATGGTTACAAGAATAGAAAACTTCGACATAGACTATGTATTGGATGAAGAGACAAATGTGAATATTATGCCAGAAAGAACTTGGGAAATTTTGGGAAAGCTTGCTATGGTACCTTCATTGGGAAGAATAGGTTTATTTAAAGGAAAGATGATAACCCTATGTAGAAGAGATATTAATGTACCTATGATTGCTCATGAAACATCGAATGAAGAAGAATTTGAAGTCATTAAGTTTGTTGACAACAACGCCCCTTTTCCACTTTTGTTAGGAAAGAATTGGATTGAGAAGGATCAAATCAGAAGGAAAGCAAAGGAGGAAGCTACAGAAAAGAAAAAGAAAGAAACAAGGGATCTCATAGCTAGAGGAATAGATCAACTGATAGAAGAATGAGAAGTTGAGTCTAAGTAGCAGAAGGAAAGAGAATTAGTTGTCGAGGTTAAAAGAGAGCAAAAATCTTTGAAGGACCTATCCATGCAAGAAGAAAGTATGTCCACCCAGGACCTAGTAAGAAAAGAGAACGTGACCTTTGAGAGCATGTCAGCAGTGCGAACTCACTATGCTAAGAGAAGATAAGAATAAAAATGGAAAGAGGAATCCAGAGAATCATATCATAGGAAAGAAGGAAAGGAAGCTCAATAAGAAGAAATCCAAGTCAGAAAAACTACAGGAAGCCACAAAGAACAGAAGAAAGACTTCACAGGAGATAGGTCCACAGAAGTTGAACTTTGCTGGAATAGAAGAACCACGCAGAATGGGACTTCACCACGAAGAAGCTATATGATCGTTGTAGGCACCTCGACCATTAGAATAATGCCCCATAACGACTAGAAAATGTAACCATGAGCAAGTGGACCATTGAGACTGCACCATAATGGACTGATTCGCATTGATGGATGCATTTATGCCGATTGGAGGAATCTATTATGACGCTTTCTTATTTAACCCGTCGGATGTTGCGTTGGGACCACTTTTTCCACCTGTGATTATCCAAGCTAACAAAGAATCGATTCCATATTGCACTGTCATTTCTAGACCTCACCATCTGTTTGATTAGATCGCTTGTCTATTCACCTACACAATATATTTGGTTACAAGTGTGAATGTCAAGCGAACCTAGCGCGTTAGAGAAGTATATGGAGGATATTCTCATGGAACTCATGGCTGAGAGACTTATGTCTGTAGGAATACAGGCATCGTCGACTAGAGACTTGCAAGCATCCCCTTCGATTGGATGTCGTTCTAGTCGTACTACTGAGAAGCGAAGCAAGCACCGCAATGATCTGGCTAACATGAAGAAGATCTCGTTGGTCTTGCCAAATTATATATGCCTTTGGCTGGTACATTTAGCTATGACAATATCCCACGTGACTTTGAGTATACGTTGATCACTGCGTACATCCTGAAGGGGATACGCATAGTTGGACCCCAGTTAGGACAGATCCTAGCCTTGAAGAACAATTACTTTAACCTCAGAGATAGGAAGAACTATGTGATGCTCGCGCTGCATCGGTATTTGATGAAGACGATTGGGAAGAAGCCATGCATAGTCTCCCAGTCATGGATTACGAAGCTCGCGCAGTCAATGATGCTGAATGTGATGAAGATCCATTGCTTTGGATGACATTAGGAGGTTAATTCTTGCATTAAACTCCTCTTGTCATGTTATCACAGAGGATATCTATGGATCGATAGGTGCGTCACTGTGGATCCGATGCTGTTCCACCTGATCACAAGACTGAGCATGCAAGGATCAAACCCTCAACAGGTCTACCCAATGAAGACTTCATATCGCTCCTTGGAACAGTGCATAAAGGAGGACTATGGTGATGTAGAAAAGGGAAAGAGAGGCTACAAGGTAGCCTCAATCTAGGATGGTGCAGTGCGCCTATCTTGTCAGCTTATAGTTGGAAAGATTGTCAGAAAGAACCATCCCACGTAGGTCATAGGATTCGTAGTGGACCTCGCAGGAAAGTGCATGGAGGGGATGCAAATGAACTAGGTGATTTACCTCATCAACAAGATCGAGAAGGACTATCGTGAAGTGCAAGATAAGGGGTATGCATTCCATTTAAGTTGGTTACTTATACAGATCGCATTTGTCACTTGGCAGGTGCCGAAAAGAGAGACATTTCTATAAGTTGAGCCATCAGATTCGTTGGTCGCAAGGTTTTCCACCTTGTGGTATACGAATGACATGTCGAAGCAGTGGCAGTTGGACACTGTCTTCCATGCCTACTACCAGCAATTGAAGTGTGCTATTGGGGCATTTCCACGAATGACACCAAACACACTGCACCAATACAGACCACTAGAGAAGTTCTGCGTAGATCGACACTTTATCTACATGACTACGCGCAGGGATGAGAGTAAGGAGGAGTTGCGGTCCTATTATAAGATGATCGGTGAATATATGGAGGAGATCACCAAAGAATTGCCAACAGAGTTCCTTGTACTGGTGGAATATGCAAAACTTTCCAAACCCAACATCATCAAAAGTCCCTTGGTCAGTCGGTTTGAACATGATGGACAAAATAGCGCGAAGAAAAAGAAGGAACTGCAAAACATAGAAACTGATGAGGAGGACAACGCCTTAGAGGAATGTAGGCTTGAATCACCCACAGGAGGAGGAGGAGATGAAGTGAACCAAGAAGAAGGAGGGGAAGAAGGATAAAATCAAGGAAAAGGTGAAGTTATACCACCGAAATATTCCCCTATCGAGGTCGAAACATCAAAGAAGAGGAAGGTTTCTCCACAAAAACCACCATCAAGAAAGAAGACCCGTGCCAATAAACCCTAGTCGAAGAATGTGCTCATAGAGAACGATGTTGGTCTAATCATCGTAGCCGTGGAGGACACTTTAGAGGATATATTGTAGAGACATGAAGCAAAGCAAGAGATGATATATGAAAGAATCGAGAAGGAGCTGAAGGAGATACAACAAGGCATCCATTCAAGCCACGCAGTACCTACTGTGCCTTGTTTGTCGAAGATTGCAGAATTGGGGGATGAGCTCACCCAATTACGAAGGCTAGTAGATGCAACATAGGCTCAACTTCATTGATTCTGTGAAGACAAGGAGAAAGCTACAAAATCCTTGAAGAAATAAAAGGAGGAGGTCCTAGAGCTGGAGAAATATGAAATTCGGGCGATGTTCAAGGAGGACAAAGCAAAGATATAGAAAGAAAAAGACCAGCTACTCACAGAGAAGACTATGGTCAAAGAGGTAGGGACTAAAGCACTTTTCTTTATGTCGTACTTGGAACAAGAGGAAGTAGAGTCGGCCAAGATTCAATTGGGGAAGCTCACTGAGACCAATCAACAGCTTCAAGTAAGGGTAACAAAGTTAGAACTCCAAGCAGTGCCGAGAACTCTACAAGAAGTGCATGATCAAAGGGAAGAAATCACCAAGAGCGTAGTTGGAAGGATTAGGAACCTCACCTTAGAATGTAAGTAGTTGAGAGATCAAAGTGCGTAGACCCATGAATGCCTTGCAGAAGATCCAAAGTTGAGGAAACTGGAAGCACAACTACAGGAGGTGCAACATCAGGCATACACCGTGCAAGCACAGATGAAGTCACTCACTGCAGTTGAGAAAATGAAGAGATCACAGGAGAAATGTGCATTCCAACAATAGATTACTTCCATCCAGAGAAAATTCATAGAAGTTACATAGAGGCTACAGTCGGTGTAGGACGAATCGTTCACGATTTTTGAAGAGATTGAAGGACAAGGCTCGTAGCTAGACCAAGTGGTTGTGAAAGTGGAACAATGCCTAGAAGGGCCTTTTATAGAGAAAGTGATTCAGGAGTTCATTGAGCAGGAGGCTCTAGCAAAGCAGCAAGTTGAGGAAGCTCGAGCTAAGCTCCAGGCCTTTGAAGTAGCATTGCCTAGATTTGAGTGACTCAGGACAAGTCACAAGTGAGTGTTGGGGGCCTGTTGGCCCTTGACCAAGTTTTGAGGAAACATTGGTCATGTTTGACCACTTTTGGGACTTCGATAGGTTGCTCGAAGTGGAGCTCCTAGGTGGAGTTGAGATTGCGAGATCTCGCTTGTTTTTCAGGCTTATGGATCGAGAAAAGGGTTTACTAGGCTTTATGTAATGGGTTAAGGGATGGATGTCGTCCAATGGGTTTAGCCATGATTATGACTTTTTGTAAATGTATAAATAAGTATCTAAGTGATGTAATAAATCTGGTTGGTTGGCTATGTGGATGATATGTTGTAAGTGTTAATGTTGGCTCAGTGCAAGAGATTGTAAGTTGCTTCGGGCGATCTGGTTGTGTGAAGTAAGGATCTATGCCTTGACCTAATTTTGGGAAGGAGAATCCGGTGCGCAACACACAGATCTCTTGTCCTCTACGGAGTTGGGCTCTATGGCTTTGTGCATAGGAGCAGATGAATGTAAGAAGACTAAAAATTAATAAAGAAGAAGCAGAAGTTGGTGGACGTAGCCCCACACTGGGGTGAACCACGTAAATCCTGTGTCTTGATGTTCTTTTTGTGATGTTGTTTATGTGTTTATCTGCTTAGTGCTTAATGGTATTAAAGGTAAATAAATGCTTGATCTGAGCTAATGCTATGTGCTAAATGATTGGAAGTGTTTGATCTTTATTGTTATTGCATGGATTTGTAATAAGGGTTTAATCTGCGATGTTAATGAGATTCAAGAACTAATGCATATTGTGGCCGAAGTGTTCTGTTAAGCATTGTAATCACAGATCTATGTCCCAGCCTGGTTGTAGACACCCTAGCCTCTACCTTGGGTGAGACTTCATTTTCTTTACAGGTGTTGTCGAAAGGGTTAGTAGTTAGGGTTTTGTTGGTGCATTGTTGAAGTGTTGAACCTTGGGTTTGCCCCTGTGCCAACATAATAATTAAATTTTTATTGAAATAAATTTAGAAAGAAATTGAAATTAAAAATGATCAAAGGATTAAAAGAAAACTAATTAATTAATTAATTAATTAAATAGCTTATGCTTAAATTAGTAAATTGGGGGGGGGGAGGAGAAACATAGAATTAATGATATGGGAGTTATAAGAACCAAGAAAAAATTTCAAAGGATAAGGAAGAATTGAACGAGGAAAGGGAAAAAGGGAAAAGACAAAGGACGAAGAAAACAAATTAGGTTTGATGACTAAGGTGATAAATGTTAGGCTTATAGGATTCGCTGAGTTTATACCCACCATCTCAATTAAAATTATTGGGATGTTTTTCAATTTCCAGAGCTTCCCAAATGACGCGAGATGAGTGATACAATGTTGAGGCTAGGATTTTGGTTTGGTCAAAACAAATTAAGCATTTAGATTTGAAAGAGTGTTAAGAAATCATTGATTTAGAGATGTGATTGTGAGTAGTATCGACTATGTGCTCTTTNTTGGGAAGCTCTGGAAATTGAAAAAACATCCCAATAATTTTAATTTCCAGAGCTTCCCAAATGACGCGAGATGAGTGATACAATGTTGAGGCTAGGATTTTGGTTTGGTCAAAACAAATTAAGCATTTAGATTTGAAAGAGTGTTAAGAAATCATTGATTTAGAGATGTGATTGTGAGTAGTATCGACTATGTGCTCTTTGAGACGGGTTTTGAAGGATCTGCTATTCTGGCCAATGTGTGATTTTCCACAGGGGAAGGAAATTTGGTAAACTCTTGGGCCAAGCATTGGATCAAATTTATCCTTAGTGGATCTAAAATATTGTTTTAGGCTTTTAAAGGGTTTGAAAATGATTTTGATATTCCTTTTAGCTAGAATTTTAGAAATGTGATTGGTAGTGTATTTTATGTAAGGAAAATAAATATGAGAAAGGGGTGGGGAAGGAGAGGAAGAGTTGTTTGATTTGGGCTTACAATGTAACATACCCAGTCTCCCACTAAGTCACATTCCCACCTTACACATGCTTTGATACAACTTTGTAACGTACCCAATCTCCCATTGAGCAATGTTATTCCAAAAATCCACTGCGTAGTTAATATACTCCAGTATTGTCTGCACAATATCACTTGAAGTAACACACTTAGATCAAGCTTGAGTCACACCACACAACTTATAATAGCAGAAGAAAGAATTTGTTTTAATACAACCTTAAGCAACGAAGATTAAATCAAACAACCACGTGCACCGGCATACTGATCACACAGTACAATTGTGAGCACTATCATCTGGGTGTCATGCACCACTTCTATTAATATTGTGCACGTAATCCAATTCCTTAATCCCACACACCGAAGTTCCATCCTCTGAAGTACACATGTTACGATTTTGCGCACCCGACCACTCAATCCTCTTCTTGATAACTCATAACCAATTAGAAGGTTAAACTTAAGAGGAAAAGTTATCATCAAATGAAATACTCATGCACATATACAAATATAGGCTAAGTGCACCACACTTACTTGAATAAGAAACAATTAACATAATGAAAAAAATTACTCATATGCAACCCATACAAGAATTTATCATATGCCAAACATAGTCAAATATGCACAGTAAACAAGACAAGCACATAGAGAACCACTTATTTTAAATGAAAGTCACCAGCTGCAGCCTTGACTCAAATGTTCATCCCATTCATAGGTGTTGTTGCTCATAAACCTTGAGGAACATGTCAACCCGAGCTAGGGCTCATCTCCACCAGGGTAAAGGGTTCCTAGCAACAAGCTATGGTATGAAAATCAACAGAATTGTCTAGTCCTATGTGTCACTGCTACAACTAGCCCACAATCCCTCATTCCCCACACACATTTCACACCCAAGGAAGCATGCCTCTTCTTTTCTCGCCAGTCCTTCAGCTGCCCCACTTCCCTTCCTAAGGTTACCAATAATAGGTTGGATAGGAAGTCTCTAAGCCTTGTGAATAATGCCCAATGCACTAGGGAACAATTCTCCACAATACTCCCACCTGGAGAATCTGCTCATGGGTCTAGAAACCACTCCACAACAACCAGTCTCTCACCCAGAGAGACTTCTCATATTTTTCCAACCCGACTCTTTGACAATGAAACTCTAGTTACAATCCCACAACACCTTACAAGCTTCTATGTGTAGATAAGGTAATAATTGGATTTTCCATAGAGTTTGATCCCCTTCTTCTCACAAGAGCCTATTACATGAATAATCATCCCCCCAAAAATACATTAAGGCCAACAATATATATTTCATGCCTTCCACTTGACACTTGTCATTCCCAAAAGCAACTTTAAGCCACTTGGTGACCCATCCCCTACCCTCGGGAACTTGAGATAAAAATATATCCACATTACACTTTTTCTGTAAATATTATAAAATATTCCTCAAGACTTCTGACTCACCCCCTTCTCCCTTTTTCATTGGAGTAGCCCCCCCATCTCTTTTCATCTGAGTTAGTCAGCATGCAACGATGCAGTATTATATTTTATTCATGATTATATTTACATGGATAGGCACACTGGCCTAT
>JASDQU010108566.1:54589-65576 GCA_032191745.1 Picea mariana
GTTGGCCTCCTATACTGACTAAGTTTCCTTTGGACATAACAAAATTCAAAGCCAAGCCTAATGAAGATCCAGGCGATCATGTGACTACCTTCCACCTTTGGTGCTCATCTAACTTGTTGAAAGACAACTCTGTACAGTTGCGATTATTTCAACGTACTGTCATTGGGAGTGCTATGAAATGGTACATTGAGCTCAACCACGCGAGATACTCTTCCTTCGGTGAATTGGCAATGGCCTTACTAAAACATTTCTAATTACCAATGAGATACGACGCTGGCACAGAATTGATGGCCAATTTATCATAGACAAAAGCGGACCATATCTTGGATCACATCCAAGAATGGAGACGCCGAAAGAGTTTAATTAAGGTACCAGTCCCACCAGCATTCCTTCTTGAGTGGTTCCTTAAGTCTTTGTTCCCACAGTTGTCCAAAGACGTTACGACGTCGGGAGTATTTTCCGAAGAAGACGCCATCATGAGAGCTCAACAAATTGAGCTAATCTATTCTCAGTCCAGTTTATTATACAAAATCTTGCCAGATGTGCCATGCTCAATACTTGATAAAACTAGACAAAGAACTGGACCACATGCCAATGGTATTGTTGGTTCAGCATAAACAAATCCCATTGAGCAATTGACAAAGCAGTTGCAGCAGTTGTCTATACAACACCCACCGGCCAGCCAAAATACTGCTTTGGTTGCTCCCCCTACCAAAACGTTGGATGTACACATAGTGAAATCGGCTAATCCAAAGGCCACCCAGCAGCCCGAATGAAAGAAAAAACAACGAAAGAAGGACAAGGATGATTTTAAGGATGGAAATTTGTTTTAAAATGTAGAAACCTTGGCGAATCTTACTAATTCTTCATATGCCAACTATAAATGTTTGGCGATATTTTTGTAAAAATATTTAAATTTATAAGGATTTTATATAGTTTTTATTTAATTTTGGTGATTTTTAAGGTAAAATAATTTTATCCTATAGAATTTGAGCGAATCATTTTTAAAATACCGAATCTCGTTTTTGGAAAAACCATGGAAAATTAGCCCATGAGCGAAATTTAGCCACTAAAATCATCCATGAAGAAGGGTAAGGGGGATAAGAAACCCACTAATAATGCTGGCAGGGGCAATACTGAGAAATGAAAGGTGAGGTATCCGTGCAACCTATGCGTGGAAGACCACTCGACCCACCTATGTCCCCAGCTTGCAGAGGCCCAAAAGTTTGTGACACAACAATAGCCTATCGTGCTAACCAATCCTTTTCAACATGGGAAAAATCTAACACAAGCCTCTGCAAGTAAGGATGGGGGCAGCCAAGTACCCTCTCCATATTCAAACAACCCCGCATCTGCGAATGTATATATGGTGAAGGGTGATTCTTTTTTATGTAGGAGCATCGTTGGAAAGCACGCAGAGGTGGGACCACCAGACACGTGAAAGTTTCCCCGGAACTTCAAAACGTGACAATTCAACTGATTCCGAGATCTGCCTCCACCCAGCGCCGAAATTCATTTTTCAAAGGCATGCTTGAACCGACACCAGATATTCCCTTTGTAGCAAGCTTTTGAATTTTTAAATAGAGAAGAAGATCCCACTTCGGCTCTAGAAAGTGATTGATATAGGATAGTGTAGGATAAGATTTAGAGTAGGCAAGTAGCCGGAAGAGACCCTAGGATATATTTTGAGTTATGTAAAGTTTTTAAGAAGTTAGAGTGAGAGGAGACAACAAAAAAAATGGAGAAGGAAGACGAGCTAAAAGAGAACTGTGTTAGAGAAGAAACCCTCAGTTCTTAAATGATTGTAATATCTATGTATTTTGTAGCCAGTGGGTAGTTTCATGAAATGAACAGAATGGAAAAATTGTTCTAAGGGTGTTGTGTTTGGACTGTGTGTATTTTCCTGCTATTTTCTGCTTTATAAGCAAGTGGGTGGAACTGTGAGTTGTTTTTCTAGTTTCAATTGCTTCTCTTCATTTAGAGCCCTGCAAGGAGTCCATCAACCCAAGGGAATGTAGTGGAATTGTTTTCTCCTTACCGAGAGCTCTGCAACGTGTGCATTGAGCCAGAGGGAGAAAACACCTAATTTTGGAACTCTTTTTCTGGAAAGAGTGAAGATTTGGGTCTTTGCAAACTTAGAAAAGTTTCTAAGTCGAAGTCAAGAAAAGATCACGAGGAGGAACGCCGTCAAGCATTGGATCGTGGTTAAGATTCCCATAGGTCGTTCAATCGAAAGGAAGGAGCATAAAATTTAACCCTACAGACATCTAGGAGGAGAATCCTGATATTCGAATGGATGGTGGAGAGTCCTCGAGGAGGAATAATGAAATCTCACAAATCGTTGGATCAGGAGGATTTGCGAGGAGGTTAACGACGAGAGCTCATTGACGTTCATTTCGAGACTTTGGGTACTGGGAAGTTGAAAGACAAGATTTCTGTCTTTCAAAATCATGAAATTGTGATTCAATCAGGGCCGTCAAACCCAAAACGATATGGACCGTTGGTTCATTTCCGTACTTTAGGTACCAGGAAGTGGAGAGATAGAGGTTATGCCCCATCAAAAACCCGAATTGCAAAATCACGAAATCGAGATTCAGCGAGAGCTATGGATCTCAGGGGTTGTCATGAGCCATCGATTAAGTGCCAAGGCACTTCAACATTTTGTCTTTTCACCATTTCATCATTTTGGCTACCGAAGGTTCTAAGGAGAAGGAAATTACATCGTGCCTAGATTTTGTGAAACACAAAATCCTGAAGGTAACTGCACCAAGACATTTTGACTTCCGTCATTTCGGTTTTTCGGCTTTTCAGCTACCAGAACCTCCAAAGGACAGAGACACCCTTTGCATCTCTATTTCACGAAGTACGAAATCCCAAAAAGGGAAAAGGCAACTGTCATTTCGGCTTTTCGGAGACTAGGAACTCCAAAGGACAGAGACACCTTTTGCATCTCGATTTCGCAAAGTGCGAAATCCCGAAAATAAAAAGGCACAAGTATTTTTGTCTTTTGGTGACCAGGAATCCTAAGGAGAAAGGATATTCGTTGCATCCAGATTTCATGAAACATGAAGTCTCGAAGAAGTGAGCACCGGGCCATCTCGAAATTTCGTCTACCAGGAGTTCGGTGGACTAGAAGATGGGACACTTGATCTGTGGAGGCTCGATCCCCGATTAGTGCCTTTCGACTTGGCACTTGGTCATATCCCTTGGTCATTTTCTATGGGAGCTTACAGTTGGCGCTAAAAACTAGCCAACGAAATTTTTGTAGGGGACATGTGTATTCATCCGAATGGTTCCAGGTTGGAACTCGAAGAGCTGTTTCATCTCTAGAAGTGGAAGATCCTGGCCAGGAGGTCGTGCAACCCTTAGGAGGGATAGGGGGGTCTACATCAGGTGGTATCAGAGCCCCATTTTTGTCTGTAGGTTTTAGGTGAAGGGAGAAAAAGAAGGAGACAGAAAAACCTCGAAGCTTTACTCTGTGTGCGACAGATAGTCAACATCATGTCGCCAAGAAGATGAGATCTGCCTCTAGGCAATCATGTTGTAGAAAGGGAGATGTGAGAACTTCGCACTCGATTAGAGACCATGGAAGCATCACAGAGGAGGGAACCTGATGCTAGAGATGTTAGTGATGCAGAAATTGAAGAATCTGAAGCTGAAGAAGCTGTAGGAGAGGACGTTGCAGAAGAACAGTTGCCAGATTGGGAGGCAAAGCTAAGATAGAGGTTGCCATGTATGAGGGGAATCTATATGCAAAAGAACTATTGGACTAGATAAGGTCCATGGACAAGAACTTCAATTATGAAGATGTCAATGAGGAGAAAAAGGTGAAGCAGGCAGTCACTAGGTTAAAAGGGCATGCAACACTATGGTGGGATGAACTGTAGGCTGAGAGAAGAAGTAAGGGAAAATAGAGGATAAAGAGTTGGGACAGGATGGTAGCCAAGCTAAAAGGCTAATTTCATACCCAAGGACTACCAAATCAATTTGTTCAGGAAGCTACAGAACCTGAGACAGAAGGGGATGACGGTCAAGGAGTACACTGAGGAGTTCTACAGACTGAACATCAGAACTGGACAAAGGGAGAGAGATGAAGAAAAAGTCACTAGATATGTAAATGGCTTGAGATATGAAATCCAGGACAAACTAAGCATGAAGTCAGTAAAGACTATGGAGGATTCTTATCATTTTGCACTGAAGGCAAAGGAGAAGCTGGCAAGAAAACAGAACTAGCGAGGAAGAGGAAAAAGATCAATCCTGAGCAAGAACAAGGGGTTCAACTGAGACAGAGCACATCAGTCTAAGGAGGAGGTTGAGAAACCCCACAATCACTCTAAAGGAGCAGGAAGTTCACGAGGGAGACAAAATGGAGGAAGAAACTCTTCTAGAGGAAGAGGCAGAGGAGGAGTAAGGTGTTATAACTGTGGGAAGATAGGGCACATGTCTTGGGAATGCCCCGAGAAGAAAAAAGGAGGAGGAGAAGCTCACATTTCAGAAGTGTAATGAAGATATGTTGAGGCAAAGGTAGCAGAGGATGGAGCATTCCTGATGTTGAGAAAAGTTCTTTTAAAACCAAAGGAAGAAATTGAGAAGCCAGTGTAGAGAAATAGTCTCTTTAGGACAACTTGCAAGACCAAGGATAGAGTCTGCAAGGTGATCATTGACAGTGGGATACTGACAACCTGGTATCCACAAATATGGTGGAGAAACTAGAGCTGAAGACGACTGCACATCCAATGCCATACAAAGTCTCATGGCTGCAAAAAGGACATTACTAAACAATGCATGGTTGAAATTAAGATAGGAGGATATAACGATGAAATCCAATGTGATGTAATTCCCATGGACGTATGCCACATTTTGTTGGGGAGACCATGGAAATATGATAGAAACATCATTCATGATGGGAGAAAGAATACGTACACGTTGGAGAAGAATGGTAGGATGCATATGTTGTTTCCAATAGAGAAGAAGAAAGTGAAGGAGGAAGCCAGCACAAGCATACTTCTCATGAGTGGGAATGAACTCCTGACATAAGTCAAGGAAGAACAAGAGATGCAATTCATTATGGTGAGGAAGCCTAGAGTCATTCTTACAAGTACATCAGTAGATGATTTGCCTGAAGAAGTTCAGGAGCTGCTGGATAATTTTATGGATATAGTGGTGGATGAGTTGTCGAACTCATTGCTGCCCATCAGGAGTATTAGTCATCAAATCAACTTGATACTAGAAGCAAGCCTGCCAAACAAGGCAACATATAGATTGACAGCTCGGGAGAATGAGGAGGTAAGAAACCAAGTCCAAGAGTTGTTGGATAAGGGTTTAGTTAGAGAAATTTTGAGCCCACGCGTAGTACCAACTGTGTTGAGCCCAAAGAAAGATGGAGGATGGAGAATTTGCATAGACTCAAGAGCCATCAACAAGATCACCATTAGGTATAGATTCCCTTTACTGATAATGGATGATTTAATGGACTTCTTAAGTGGAGCAATTATTTTTTTAAATAGATCTGAAAAGTGGATATCACCATATCAGGATGAGAGAAGGTGATGAATGGAAAACAACCTTTAAAACTAATGAAGTCCTGTATGAGTGGCTCATTATTCCATTTGTATTAACAAACTCCCCAAGTAATTTGATGAGTTTGATGAACGAAATTCTAAAGGATTTCATTGGCAAGTTTGTGGTTGTATATCTAGACGATATACTGATCTTTAGAAAGACCAAAGAGGAACATTTGAGGCACCTAACACTAGTGATGAGGAGGCTACAACAGAAGAAGTTGCTGATCAATATGAAGAAGTCCTCTTTTATGAAGACATATCTCATTTATTTGGGTTTTGTGATATCCTCGAATGAATTGAAGATGGATCCAAAAAAGGTGAAAGTGATCAGAGAATGGCCGTCACCAAGGAACATGTTTGAGGTAAGGAGATTTCATGGTTTAGTGAGTTTTTACAGAAAGTTCATTAGAGACTTCAGTGGGATTTGTGCACCAATGATGGATACAGTGAAGAAACGACACAAGTCTTTTAAATGGACAGAGGAGGTTGAAAGAAGCTTCAATATACTGAAGGAGAAGATAACAAAACAATCGATTATGATCTTGTCGAATTTTGGGAAGACATTTCGGGTAAGATGTGATGCAAGTGGAGTTGCAATAGGAGCTGTTTTGAGTCGGAATAATAGGTCAGTTGCCTATTTCAGTGAGAAGCTGAATGAGACTAAGAGTAAATACTCCACATATGACAAGGATTTTTATGTTGTCATTCAAGAATTGAAGAAATGGAGACATTATCTTATCCCGAAGGAGTTTGTCTTGTATAGCGATAACCAAGCTTTACAATTCATAACCCGACAAGAAAAACTAAATCAGAGGCATGCAAAATGGGTTGAGTTTATGCAAAATTTTACTTTTGTCATAAAACATATTGTTGGGAATGCTAACAAGGTTGTTGATGCATTAAGCATGAGATGTTTAATTCTGCAAGAATTCCAGGTGGAGACCTTGGGGTTTGAGCACCTCAAGGATATGTATTGTGATGATGTAGATTTCAAGGAGGCCTATGAAGCATGTACAAAACTTGTACTAAGAGATAGAAGTCAATGGACAGAGTATATGGTTCAGGAAGGGTTTTTGTTCAAAGGAAACCAATTGTGCATACCACGATGTTCAATGAGAGACAATCTTCTAAAGGAGAAGCATAGTGGAGGGTTGGTTGGACACTTCGGCCATGATAAAACATTTGCATAGTTGAGAAGTTCGTACTACTAGCCAGGTATGAGAACAAAGGTGATAAAATTTGTGAACAAATGTAGGATCTGTCAACATGCAAAGGGGAAAAGATAGAACATTGGGTTGTATCAACCATTGCCAATACAAGAGAGGCCTTGGGATGCAATAAGCATGGATTTCGTGTTGGGATTGCCAAGGACAAAAAGGGGATTCGATTCCATATTTGTGGTGGTAGATAGGTTTTCAAATATGGCACATTTCATCCCATGCCAGAAGACCAGTGATGCAAAACATGTTGCAAATATATTTTCAAAGAAGTTGTAAGACTTCATGGCCTACCCAAGAGCATTGTCTCAGATCGAGACACAAAGTTTGTTGGTCACTTTTGGAGGAATTTATGGAAGAATATGGGGATAGAATTGTCCTTCAACTCATCTTATCACCCTCAGACAGATGGGTAGATTGAGGTGGTAAATAGAAGTTTGGGGAATCTATTGAGAAGTCTGGTTACTAAACATCAATACAGTGGGATCATATTTTGCCACAAGAAGAATTTGCATACAATGACTCACCAAATAGGAGCACTGGAAGAATCCCATTCTAAATACTCTACGGAATGTAACCCAGGGGAGTATCTGAGTTAAGAGACTTGGAATAGGGAGAGATCAGAAACGCTGGAGTGGAGGATTTTGCTGCTGAAATATAGAAACTCCATGGCCGGATCAAGGAACAACTACATAGTTCCAACCAGAAATACAAACACAGAGTTGATCAACATCGTAAAGAACTTCAATTTGAATTGGGGGATCAAGTTTTGGCACAGCTCAGGAAGGAGAGGTTCCCTAGAGGAACATATAACAAATTGAAGATGAAGAAGATAGGACCCTATAAGATATTGAGGAAGTTCAATGCAAACGCCTATGAGGTCGAGCTACCAGATGGTGTGGGCATTTCACCCATATTCAACGTTGCAGACCTGTACCCTTACAGGAAGGACGATGCAGAAGGCTTAGAAGATAACGAAAAGATTCAGTGGGAGAAGCAGATGCCTATGGCAGAGAAGCCGCAGATGGAGAAGATTCTTGATAAGAGGATTAGCAAGAAGACCAGAAAGAAGAATTATTTTCAGTATCTAGTCAAATGGAAGGGACGCCCAATAGAATACGCCAGTTGGGAAAATGGAGATGCTATCTAGAAGCAAGAAAAATAGTAGAGGAGCTCATGGATAGGAGTCCATGAATTTTTGTCAAGGGGAGTATGATGCAGGAGCATTGTTGGCAAGCACGCAGAGGTGGGACCACCAGACACATGAGAGTTCCCCCAGAACTTCAAAACATGAAAATTCAACTGATTTCGGGATCTGCCTCCACCCAGCGCTGAAATTCATTTTTCAGAGGCACGCTTGAACTAGCACTAGATTTTCCCTTTGTAACAAGTTTTTGAATTTGTAAACAGAGAATAAGCTCCCACTTTGGCTCTAGAAAGCGATTGATATAGGATAGCGTAGGATAAGATTTAGAGTAGGCAAGTAGCCAGAAGAGACCCTAGGAGATATTTTGAGTTATGTAAAGTTTGTAAGAAGTTAGAGTGAGAGGAGAGAGAAAAAAAAAAGGAGAAGGAAGAGGAGCTAAAAGAGAACTGTGTTAGAGAAGAAACCCTCAGTTCTGAAATGACTGTAATCTCTATGTATTTTGTACCCAGTGGGAATTTTCATGAAATTAACAAAATAGAAAAATTGTTCCAAGGGTATTATGTTTGGATTGTGTGTTTTCCTGCTATTTTCTTCTTTATAAGCAAGTGGGTGGAACTATGAGTTGTTTTTCTAGTTTCAATTGCTTCTCTTCATTTAGAGCCCTGCAAGGAGTTCATCGAGCAGAGGGAATGTAGTGGAATTGTTTTCTCCTTATCGAGATCTTTGCAAGGTGTGGATTGAGCTAGAGGGAGAAAACACCTGATTCTGGAACTCATTTTCTGGAAGGAGTGAAGATTTGGGTCTTCACAAACTTAGAAAAGCTTCTAAGTAGAAGTTGAGAAAAGATTAGGAGGAAGAATGCCATCAAGCATTGAATCGTGGTTAATATTCCCACAGGCCATCTGATCTGAAGGAAGGAGCACAGACTTTAACCCTGCAGACATCCAGGAGGAGAATCCTGAGATTCAAATAGATGGTGGAGAGTCCTCGAGGAGGAATAATGAAATCTCGCAGATCATTGGATCAGGAGGAGTTGCAAGGAGGTTAATGAAAAGAGCTCGTTGACGTTCATTTTGGGACTTTGGGTACCGGGAAGTGGAAAGACAATAGTTCTATATTTCAAAATCTTGAATCACAAAATCGTGATTCAATTAGGGCCATCAAACCTAGAATGATCTGGACCATTGGTTCATTTCAGGACTTTGGGTACTAGGAAGTGGAGAGACAGAGGTTCTTCTCCATCAGAAACTCGAATCATGAAATCATGAAATTGTGATTTGACGAGAGCCATGGATCTTAGGGGTTTTCATGAGCTATCGATTAAATGCCAAGGCACTTCGACATTTCTGCTTTTCTCCATTTTTCCATTTTGGCTACTGGAGGTTCTAAGGAGCAGGAACTTACATCGTGCCTAGATTTCATGAAACACAAAATCCCGAAGGTAACCGCACTGGGACGTTTTGACTTCCGTCATTTTAGATTTTCATCTTTTCANAAAAGGCAATGGTAATTTCATCTTTTCAGAGACTGGGAACTCCAAAGGATAGAGACACCCTTTGCATCTCGATTTTGTGAAGTGCGAAATCCAAAAAAGAAAAAGGCATGAGTATTTCATTCTTTTAGTGATCGGGAATCCTAAGGAGCAAGGATATTCGTTGCATCCAGATTTTGTGAAACACGAAGTCCCAAAGAAGTGAGCATCGGTCCATATCGGTATTTCAGCTACCGAGAGTTCGAGGGACTAGAAGACGGGACGCTTGATCTGTGGAGGCCCTATCCTCGATTAGTTCCTTTCAACTTGGTGCTTGGTCATATCCCTTGGTCATTTTTTGTGGGAGCTTACAGTTGGCACCGAAAACTAGCCAACGAAATATTTGTAGGGGACCTGTGTATTTACCCGAAAGGTTCCAGGTTGGAACCTGAAGAGATGTTTCGGCTCTAGACATGGAAGATCCTGACTAGGAGGTTGTTCAACCCTTAAGAGGGATAGTGGGTTCTGCATCACTTTTATATCGACTAGAGTGCATGACTATAGTAAACCAAGCACTTATGAGAAGGGTAAGGAAGTCGAACTCCCATTTCTTCCTCTACAGATTGAGAAGACTTTGGTCGAAACAATGACACTCATCCCAAAAGGTGCATTCAAAAAATCTTCTCATAACCCAAACGCAAGGGCCACCCAGAACTATTTAGAGGTGGAAGATTTATCTCAAAATCCTTGTGTGATGTCCACTTTGGAGGTCCTCCAAAGCTTCCCTTCCCAGAGGAAAGATTTGTTAACCGCTCTAGGATCTACCAAGACTTGTAATCTGAGTACCATCATGCTAGATACAACCGACTTAAAACCTCATCTTCCATTCCACGTAGAGTTTCAGATAGTAGTGTCTCATTCCACAGGAAACTTTTACTCACAATATTTTCCACACGGTGGTTGATGAGGGTGCCTCGACATGTGTTATGTCATTGGCATGTTGGAAGGCCATTGGCCAACCCGTTTTGTCTCCGTCACCTACTCTCCTCACTACTTGCAATGGTCATTCATTCCGACCACATGGTATCATTCCCTCTTTCCATGTGTAGTTAGGAGGGAAGACCATGTGTGTCGAGGTAGAGGTAGCCGATGCACCACTTGACTATAACCTCTTGTTAGGAAGGAGTTGGACTTATGCCATGAAAGTTGTGGTTGCTACAATTTTCTAGGTCTTGTTGTTTCCACACGAGGGTCAGATAGTGACCATCGATCAATTGTCTTTCTCCAGACCTAACCCTTCATTGGGGGCATCCACGGTCCTGATGATTGATAATCCTCAACCCGGTGTGGTCAACGTAGGGGTTGGTTTGTGCCCATATTTGATGGGTACCTTTGACTACGTGCCCCCTCAAGGCGATGTCAATTTCATATCCGACCACCATAAGTTTGAAATTTTCCAAGTTTCATCGTTTCACATGACTTTCTTCACTGATCCGTGGATACTTCCTTCCCCATCGACCACAATGAATGGGATATGGCATTCGGGCATGTCCATGACCTTGTCCACAGCTGAAGTAGCATACTCTTT
>JASDQU010108566.1:67629-79185 GCA_032191745.1 Picea mariana
TCATCAGCTATGTAGAAGGTGTTGTAGGATACCAATCCCTTAAACTAAACAAGTCCAATAGATATTGGGTGAACTTATATGAATTGCCTTCATTCTAAGGCCACTACTATTGGGGGAAATCAAGACCATTCCACTACCTCAATCAATGGGATATATTTATGTTAGTGAATAAGAATATGTATTTCCTTCTACAATAGATATATTCCTTAATGATGCAGGAGCATCACCGGCTCATCAAGCGAGCCAGCGTGGAATCGGAAGACAGCTGGACAAGCCAGCATAAATTTTTGAAAAATGCTTTGGGACTGTTGCACAAATCTTAAATGAGTCATTTAAGAAGAGGTTCCTTTGTATATTGTAATGGACCTTGAGCCCTCAAGCTCTCGTCCTCTAGTAGGTAGATGACATTTACTATAGTTAATGTAGGTAGATAGGATCTTAATTCATAGATTAGACAGTTTTAGAAAGCTGGAGGGAAACGGGATATAGACACCCTCATTGTATCATTGTAACATTACTCCTGAGCGTAGAATAGAAGAGGCAGAAGAGTAGCCAGAGAACTATATGAAGAACACCCACGTACAGACATTTGAATTAATAGAAGGATTCTGATTCAATTTCATGGTTGGTGTTGTTCTCTGTGTGTTTGATGTTGAAGTGCTCATGAGTGTTTATTTCCTGTTATACATTTGCTTTTATATGTTGTGTATGAGATTTCATATGTGAATTGAAGTCTGAGAGGAGGAAGAAATGATTTTCAATTGTTTCTCTACTTGAGCCAGAGGATTCCTGCAAGGAGTTCAGTTGAATTGTCCGCAAGGAGTGCATTGACAGCAGGGTTCAATTAGAGTTAGGTTTTGTCCTCATTTCCTCGAAGGTGCAGTTAGACACGGAAGCTGTGCAAGTAGTGTGCAGGCTAAGGGAAGTTTAGGGTTGCGAACCTGAGCAAGAAAGTGAAGGACTTCTGCTGCAGGGAATGTGCAGAGTCGAGAGACTTCAATACTCAGTGGAGGTTGAAGGGTTGTCGCAAGGAGTGCGTGCAAGAGTTCTCTCTTTCTAAGAGATCGAGTAACTGTGGAAAGATCAGGAAGGATAGGCCTCTAAGTTGCTAGAGAACAACGTAGACAAGTGCAACTTGTAGTTGCAAGGACGTCACAGGTTGGTGAGTAGGTGAGAAAGTCTCATGAGGAGACATTTAGTCATCCCGTGGATCTACGAAGGGAAGAGTCGGATGACCGAAATCCTTTGAGGAGATTTCGCGAAGTTTTGTGAGTCATTGGATCTCACGAAGGCACAGGGAGGTTACAGTGTGAGTGTGGAAGAGGTTCGAAGCTTAGGAGGGGCAGAGCTATCGATCTGAGTAATAAGGATTGTCAGATCTACATGTGACATCGCATATCGGGGAATCACAAGTCGAAGCATCAAGTTGTTGCAATAAGAATTACGATATCGCGATCCGCAATATTCCGATGAGTCCAGAATCATCCATCAGTGGGACACGTGTCAGGAGACCCAAGGAATTGGAGTTCAGAGAATCGGGGTTCTCGTGGACAGAGTATTATTACAGCTTGGAATCGCGATCCATGATATCCCGACGGGAGAGTTGTGTGGGCCACATCAGGAGTTAGTGGAGGACAGGTGGCATAGCATCGGGGATTGGGAAAAGGTAAGACCCAAATCCTTTAACATCATGATTCATGATCCCGTGAATTCAGAAATCTCGATAGGAGCAACGGGAAGTGGAAAGGTCAACTCGCATGTGCACGTCGAAGTCTCGTCACGTAGGGTATCGGGAATTGGTGAACCACAGTGTTCGATATCGTGAGTGGTGAAACCGCGATAAGGAAATTCCCAATAAAAGAAAGGGAGAAGTCAGCATGGAATGGCCATCGAGTCTAGGCGGTTTGAGAGCCCAGTGGTTGACAGTGAACTTGTGAAGCCACTAACCCTTCGATAAGTAAATAAAGGGGGACCGAGTGAAGAGAATCTGTGGGGTGCAGATTTCCTGATAGGGAAATAGAAGGACTAGTTAGTGTTCTTCAGGCCAAGGGAAGAGAAGATCCTGTGAGAGCGGACGTGCCTACAGGTGCGGCTTCGTTAGTTGTGGTATCAGAGCTGAGGAAGACTCTTTGCTTTCTGTAGTAGAGAAGAAGGAGAATTCACCATGCCACCAAGGAGAGAAAGACCATCACCTGATCCAGAGGACAGGGAGGTGCGAAGAAGAGGTAGGCAGGTAGTCAATCCAGAAATGGAGAGACAGATGTGTGATCTCCGAGCAAGACTTGAGGACATGGGGACAGTGCAAAGACGCACAACCAGTGCAGGGGATCTCAGTGATTCCGAGAGCGAGATTGAATCTAAACGCAAAGAGGAAGTTGCAGCCGAGGATGCAACAAATGAAAGACTAATCAAAGATATTGCCAGGATGGGTGCAAAGCCGAAGATGGACATTCCAGTCTATGAGGGAAACTTGGATGCAGAAGAAATTCTGGATTGGATTAGAGATCTTGACACCTACTTCGACTATGAGAATATCGAAGAGGATAATAAGGTCAGACATGTTGTCACATGCCTGAAAGAACATGCATCATTGTGGTGGGACGAGCTACAAGTAGATAGACACTGCAAAGGCAAGTAGAAGATTAAGAGTTGGGATTGAATGATTTCAAAGATGAAAGCAAAGTTCATCCCAAGAGACTATCAAATTACTCTGTTCAGGAGGATGCAGAACCTGAGATAGAAGCTGATGACAGTGAAACAATACACTAAATAATTCTATCGACTGAACATCAGAGCAGGTCATTGGGAGAGCGATGATGAGAAAGTTGCTAGATATCTGAATGGGTTGAGATATGACATTCAGGATGAATTGAGTATGGAAACCATCCAAACTGTGGAGGACGCCTACTAGATGGCTTTGAAAGCTAAAGAGAAGCTGAGCCGTAAGCAAGGTCAGTGAGGCAGAGGCAGAAGTCAGCCCAGAGGCAAGTCAGTTGCCCAAGATAAATATCAAAATCCCAAGGAGGAATGGAAGAAACCTCAGGGAAAAGTTGAGAGAGGTGGAACCTCACAGAGGGGGCCATACGTTGAACAGAGAGGGCAGCATAATGAGCAGAGAGGAGATTATGCTAATGCAAATACTTTTCCTCGTACTAGAGGCAGAGGTAGAGGAAGAGGTGGAGTAATCACATGCTTCACATGTGGAAAGAATGGGCACAAGTCTTATGAGTGTCCAGAGAAAAAGAAGGACATTGGAGAAGCTCACATCACCGAAGTGCAGAGGCAGGATGTTGAGGCAGAATATATAGAAGGCAGAAGATCGCTTGCAATGCGTAAAGTGCTTTTGAAACCTGAGAAAGAGGTGGAAAGCTCAGTCCAAAGGACCAGACTCTTTAGGACTGCATGCAAGACCAAGGACAGGGTATGCAAGGTTATCGTGGACAGTGGTAGCACGGATAATCTCGTTTCAACCGAGATGGTGGAAAAACTGGAATTGGAGACAACTGATCACCCGAGTCCATACAAAGTTTCATGGCTACAAAAGGGACTTCAGGTAAGTGTCACTAAACAATGTTTAGTTGAATTCAAAATAGGTGGATATAATGATAAGATCTTATGTGATGTCATTCCTATGGATGTTTGTCATTTATTGTTGGGTAGACCATGGCAATATGACCGAAATGTGGTTCATGACGGGAGAATGAACACATATACTTTAGAGAAGAATGGGAGAACCCATATGCTGCTTCCGATAAAGGATAAGGAGGTGAACCCAGAAGTGAGCAACACAGTACTTCTCATGAGTGGGAAGGAGCTTCTTACATAGGTGAAGAAGAAAGAACATCCACAACTCTTTATGGTCAGAAAGCCGAGAATTATTCTGACTAGCACAAGAGTGGATGATCTACCAGAAGAGATTCAGGAACTGTTGGAAGAGTTTGTTGACATCATGGTGGATGAATTACCTCGTTCGTTACCACCGATGAGGAGTGTGAGTCATCATATAGATCTCATACCAGGAGCCAGTTTTCTGAACAAAGCTGCGTACAGGTTGATGCCGCAGGAGAATGAAGAGGTTAAGAAGCAGGTCCACGAGCTGTTGGACAAAGGATTGGTTAAAGAAAGCTTGAGCCCATGTGTCGTTCCAACAGTACTCAGCCCGAAGAAATACGGAGGTTGGAGGATGTGTACCAACTCAAGGGAGATCAACAAAATAACCATCAGGTAAAGGTTTCCACTGCCGAGAATGGATGATTTGATGGATTGCTTGAGCGGAGCCAAATATTTTTCAAAGATAGATTTGAAAAGCAGATATCACCAGATTTGCATGAGAGAAGGTGATGAGTGGAAAACAACATTCAAGACAAACGAAGGTTTTTATGAATGGCTTGTCATGGCGTTTGTCTTGAAAAATGCGCCAAGTACCTTTATGAGGTTGATGAATGAAGTCCTGAAGGAATTCATCGAAAAATCTGTCATTGTGTATCTGGATGACATATTGGTTTTCAACAAGACAAAAGCTGAACATCTGAAGCATTTGGCCATTGTGATGAAGAAGCTACAGCAAGAGAAGCTATTGATAAATATGAAGAAATCCTCATTTATGAAGACAAAGCTCATCTATCTGGGTTTTGTTATTTCGGCGAACGAGTTGAGGATGGATCTGAATAAGGTAGAAGTGATCAAGAATTGGTCGTCGCCGAGGAATGTATTTGAGGTGAGAAGTTTTCATGGTTTGGCTAGTTTATATCGGAAATTCATCAAGAATTTTAGTGGAATTAGCATAGTGATGATGGATATAGTCAAGAAAAGACATAAATCTTTTCACTAGATAGCAGAGGCTGAGAAGAGCTTCAATCTGTTGAAGCGGAAGATCACGGAACAACCAGTGTTGGTGTTGTCGGATTTCCTGAAGACGTTTCAGGTAAAATGTGATGCTAGTGGGTTTGCCATAGGAGCGGTCTTGAGTCAGGAAGACAGACCAATTGCATATTTCAATGAGAATTTGAATGAGGCAAAATTGAAATACTCCAAGTATGATAAGGAGTTCTATGCTATCATACAAGCACTGAAAAAGTGGAGGCATTACTTGATCCCAAAAGAATTTGTTTTATATAGTGATGACCATGCATTACAGTTTGTGACTCAACAGGAGAAGTTGATTTAGAGGCATGTAAAATGGGTAGAGTATATGCAGAATTTCACATTTGTGATTAAACACATTTTGGGTACTGCTAACAAAGTGGCTGATGCTTTGAGCAGAAAATGTTTTCTGTTGCAGGAGTTCCGAGTCAAGACCTTAGGTTTTGATGATCTCAAGGACATGTACAGGGACGATCCAGATTTTAAAGAGGCGTACGAAGCAGCTGACAATCCAATTCTCATAGACAGAAGCCCGTGGATGGATTATATGATCTAGGAGGGATTGTTGTTCAGAGGCAATCAACTGTGTATCTCGAAATGCTCCATGAGTGGGAACCTATTAAAGGAAAAACACAGCGGAGGATTGGCCGTACATTTTGGTCATGATAAGACATTCGCAAAGATGAGTGAGTCATAATTTTGGCCAGGGATGCGAGCAGATGTTAAGAGATTTGTAGACAGATGTAGAATTTTCCATCATTCGAAGGGGAGAAAGCAGAATGTAGGATTTTATCAGCCGTTTCCCATACCAGAGAGGCCATGGGAGGCGATTAGTATGGATTTTGTATTGGGGTTGCCGAAGATAGAAAGAGGTGTTGATTCAATCTTTGTGGTTGTGGATAGGTTTTCTAAGATGGCACATTTTATCCCATGCCCGAAGACCAGCGATGCGACTCACATCACAAATTTGTTCTTCAAGGAGGTCATTTGACTTCATGGATTGCTGAAAAGCATAGTTTCGGACAGAGACACGAAATTCATAGGGAATTTCTAGAGGACATTATGGAAGAAGCTGGGAACTAATTTGACATTTAGTTATGCTTATCATCCTCAGACGGATGGACAAACAGAAGTGGTGAACAAAAGTCTGGGAGACTTGCTGAGAAGCTTGGTGATAGAGCACCATAGCAGCTGGGATAGAATATTGCCACAGGCAGAGTTTGCATACAATGACTCAGTAAATCGGAGTACAGAAAAAAGTCCATTTCAAGTTGTGTATGGGATGCAGTTGAGGGGAGTTTCTGAACTGAGAGATTCAAAACGGACTGCTACTAGCAGTGCTAGTGCAGAAGAATTTGCTGAGGCAATGAAGGAACTTCACGGCCAGGTGAAGGAGCGATTGTTGAGATCAAGTCAAGAGTACAAGAGCCGAGCAGATCAGCGAAAGAGACAACTTCAGTTTGAAGTTGGTTATCTAGTTTTGGCACATTTGAGGAAAGAAAGGTTCCTGAGGGGACCATATAATAAGATGAAGATGAAGAAAATCAAACCATGCAAGGTCTTGAGAAAATTCGGGGAAAATGCTTATGAAATCGAGCTACCAGATGGGATCAGAATATCTCTGATATTCAATGTGGAAGATTTATACCCATATAGAGCTGGAGAAGAAGAGACTGGAACTGAGCAGCCAGTGATCCAGTGGGTAAACCAATTTCTAGTTGTAGAGAAACCACAAATGGAATTCATACTGGACAAAAGAGTGCGTAAGAAGACCAGGAGGAAAGAATACTTCGAGTATCTGGTCAAGTGGAAGAACCATCCAGTGGTATATGCCAGCTAGAAAACTAAAGCGGAGATACAGAAGCATGGACAGACCATGCAGAAGATCATGGACAGGAGCCCATGAAATTTTTCAAGTGAGGGAGTATGATGCAGGAGCATCGCCGACTCATCAAGCGAAATAGCGCAGAAGCGGAAGACAGCTGGACAAGCTAGCATAAATTTCTGAAAAATGCTTTGGGACTGTTGCGCAAATCTTAAATGAGTCATTTAATAAGAGGCACCTTTGTATATTGTAATGGACCTTGAGCCCTTAAGATCTCGTCCTCTAGTAGGTAGACGACATTTACTATAGTTAATGCAGGTAGATAAGATCTTAATTCATAGATTAGATAGTTTTAGAAAGCTCGAGGGAAATGGGATATAGACACCCTCATTGTATCATTGTAACATTACTCCTGAGCATAGAATAGAAGAGGTAGAAGAGTAGCCAGAGAACTGTATGAAGAACACCTATGTACAGACATTTGAATTAATAGAAGGATTTTGATTCAATTTCATGGTTGGTGTTGTTCTCTGTGTGTTTGATGTTGAAGTGCTCATGAGTGTTTATTTCCTATTATACATTTGCTTTTATATGCTGTGTATGAGATTTCATATGTGAATTGAAGTCTGAGAGGAGGAAGAAATGAGTTTCAATTGTTTCTCTACTTGAGCCAGAGGATTCCTGCTAGGAGTGCAATTGAATTATCCGCAAGGAGTGCGTTGACAGCAGGTTTCAATTAGAGTTAGCTTTTTTCCTCATTTCCTCGAAGGTGCAGTTAGACACAGAAGCCATGCAAGGAGTGCACAGGCTAAGGGAAGTTTAGGGTTGCAAACCTGAGCAAGAAAGTGAAGGACTACTGCTATAGGGAATGCACAGAGTCAAGAGACTTCAATACTCAGTTGAGGTTGAACGGTTGCCGCAAGGAGTGCGTGCAAGAGTTCTCCCTTTCTAAGAGATCGAGTAACTGTGGAAAGCTCAGTAAGGATAGGCCTCTGAGTTGTCAGAGAACAATGTAGACAAGTGTGACTTGAAGTTGCAAGGACGTCACAGGTTGGTGAGTAGGCAAGCAAGTCTCGTGAGGAGACATTTAGTCATCCCATGGATCTACGAAGGGAAGAATCGGACGACCGAAATCCTTTGAGATTTTGCAAAGTTCTGTGGGCCGTTGGATCTCATGGAGGTGCAGGGAGGTTACAGTGTGAGTGTGGAAGAGGTTCAAAGCTCAGGAGGGGCAAATCCATCGATCCAAGTAATAAGGATCATCAGATCTACATGTGACACTGCATATCGGGGAATCGCGAGTCAAAGCATCAAGTTGTTACAACGAGAACTGCAATATCGCGATCTGTGATATTCTAGCGAGTCCAGAACTGTCCATCAATGGGACGCATGTCAGGAGACCCAAGGAGTCAGAATTCAAAGAATCGAGGTTCTCGTGGATAGAGTATTCTTATAGCTTGGAATTTGAATCCACGATATCCCGATGGGAGAGTTGTGTGGGCCACTGCAGGATTTAGTGGAGGACAGGTGGCATAGCATCGGGGATCGGGAAAAGGTAAGACCCGAAGCCTTTAGCATCAGGATTCGTGATCCCGCAAATTATGAAATCCTGATAGGAGCAACGGGAAGTGGAAAGGTCAACTTTCACGTGCACGTCGAAGTCTTGTCACATCGGGTATCGGGAATCGGTGAACCACAGTGTTTGATATCGTGAGTGGTGAAACCGCGATAAGGAAATTCCCAATAAAATAAAGGGAGAAGTCAGCATGGAATGTCCATCAGGTCTCGGGGATTCGAGAGCCCAGTGGTCGACAGTGAACTTGCGAAGCCGCGAGTTCCAACCCTCCGATAAGTAAAGAAAGGGGAACCGAGTGAAGAGAATCTGTGGGGTACAGATTTCCTGATAGAGAAATAGAAGGACGAGTTAGTGTTCTTTGGGCCAAGGGAAGAGAAGATCCTGTGAGAGCGGACATGCCTGTGGGTGCGGCTGCATCACTTTAACAACATCACAAATAAGCAAGGGGCTTATAATTGCAATAAATTTTCCTACATGAGGGTGATAGGCAAGTCGATGAGAGGTGTATAGAAATATATTACTTGTTATAAGGAAGAGACCAAGGGTTACAAAGAAGAGGGAAGAGGTTAGATATGTTTTACTCAGGAGGAAACAAGAAAGGTGGATGTGGGTGGGATGTGATGGGGAAAAAATCTCTGTGATTGATTGATGCTAAGAATGGTATAAGACAAGCTTGGTCAATTTGAGATAGAGGAGTGTTTCATATCTCTCTGCCACCTCATTCACTTCACTTCTACTCCCTCAACTATGATTATTTTAAATATAGAATGATTGAATAACCTTTAAACCCCTTTATTCACTTGTTTCTCCTTGGAATAAATAAAGTTGTTTAAGCTAGCCGAACAAAAGGAAGAAAATTCCCTACTTCTTCATGTATCAACAAGCAAAATGTACTTTGACTTAATAACCTTTGTACTGAGTATATTTGTGAAAATTCTCTCCTAATCACCTTTGTCTACAAGCAAAATAGGAATAATCAATATTTTCCTTTGTATCCATGAAACAACAATAGAAGAAGCTAACTATTTTATCTTCTACATTTTTCTCACAATTTGTTCACAAAGTCAAAATTTTCAATATGAGTCCTTCACGATTTGCTTGATAACCTTTGGAGCATCCTATCATGATTATGTGAATATAGGAATATCTTGTTGGCGTCGAATAACCAATTATGTGATTGCATGCTTCTACCCACACTAAACACTATTGATGTTTTGATCAAGACATAAGGAATTGAATTGGTCTTTTGTGAATTGACCTGAAGCTATTGGAATCAACCTCCTTCAACTTTAATAAAATACTTAGCCTTTCAAAAAATAAATGGACTTTATTTTCTCTTTAAAGATATATTTTCATGAATACTGTCGAAGAAAAGGAGTTACATTCATAAGGTCATCTCTTCGTACCTTCCACCATAATCATTGTATTAAGGGAATTGAAACTACTGAATTGAGAGGTGAGGGGAGGGGAGGGGTATAGGAGAGAAAAAATAATTTGATTGGAAAAGACTCAAGAGAACCCCTCTACTATTTATTTAGGATGAGTACACCAATGCTCTCTATTGGAAAATGTTTAACAGGCATCATATGCTTGTCATTGATGGCAATTACAGCAGTGATGATGGCTTGAGTACAGCAACGATGATCAACAGGAAAATAGAAGATAAGTCCAGGAAGATCGAATGATCGAAGGCAATGCAAAATTGATAGAATGATCGAAGGCCCGTAAAGTTGGAGAAGCATTTCTGATCGTTGGATCTCATTCAAAATTCCCGAAAGAATGAGGGCCATCAGATCAGAATATAGACAAGAAGAGCGCTGGACAGGAGGACAGATCTTAGACGTTAGATCCAAGTGCAGGACCTGACCATCGTTGGATCAAGGAGAACCTGCACACCTTTTAATGTATAACAAGGAGAAGCGAGCGTAATCGCGATATGCGAAATCGTGACTTAATCTGAGCTGTCAGATCGAGGTTGAATCTGGACCGTTGATTCCAGTCCATGTCAGAGTTTCGAGGATCGCAAGTTGAACATGTCAAATATTATTAACATCAGGAATCCCGATATTGCGATATGTGAAATCGTGATGTAATCTAAGCTGTCAGATCAAGCTTTGATCTAGACCATTGATTCTAGTCTGTGTCGGAGTTTCGGGGATTGCAATGGAGAGGCAAGTAAACAATGCAACAGGAATCTCGATATCGCAATATGAAAAATTGTGATGTAATCTGAGCCGTCAGATAAATATTTGATCTAGACCGTTGATTCCAGTCCATGTCGGAGTTTCGAGGATCGCGTGTTGGAGATGTCAAAGAAACAATGCAACAAGAATGTTGATTTCGCGATATGCGAAATAGTGGTTCAATCGCAGCTGTTGAATCAAGATGTGATCCAGACCGTTGATACGACTCCATTACGAAGTTTCGTGGATCGGGACTTTGAAGTGACAAAAACATTGAACGTCAAGAGTGTCAAAATCGCGATATGTGAAATCGCGACATGATCTAAGCCGTCAGATCAAGTGTTGCTCGGGACCATTGATCCCATGCTATTTCAGGGTTTCGGGGATCGCAACTTGGAGAGTTGATATGCCTCATCTCCAGATTTGCGAAACACAAATTTGCGAAAATCACTTTAATCATAGGCACTTGGTTATGACCATAGTCATATTGGGGAAGGAGCTAGTGTAGAAAAGTTCTGTATCGGAACTTCGGAGATCGCGAAATGAAGTGTCGAGACACTCAGCACAGGATTGTCGAAATGCCGAAACAAAATTTAAAGGCAATGTCAATAAAGTTCATCCAATGGCGCAGATAAATTGGAATATGATCGGAAGGTTATGTTGACGGGCGAAATTGACCGTCCATCAACTAGAAGAGTGGAACCGGTCTGAGGTTGTCTAATAACCCAATATGTTTGGGATGAACCACTCTGACGGGTTTAGTGGCTCCGTTAGCCGATCTAAGGTCCTAAGAAAACAAAAAAAGAAAAAACTATTCTAAACTAACTAATCTAACTAAAACTAACTATTAAACAAATAAAACTAATCTAACTAAAATAACTATTAAAACAAACAAAACTAATCTAACTAAAATACTTATTAAAACAAACTAAACTAATCTAACTATTCTATGTATACAATCTACTAACTACTACTATACTAACTCTAACTAATTAACTATCTAACTACTAACATAAATAAATCTTATTCATAAAATGTACAATATCTACAATTTACAGATTTAAATAAAACTTGAAAAACTCATTTATATTCTACCCCAAGACAGAGAA
>JASDQU010108566.1:92178-121258 GCA_032191745.1 Picea mariana
TCATACATAGAATAAAAGCAATTGCATGACAGAAAGAGTAAAACATTCATGAGCATAACATTCAAAAATGCATACACAGAGAATATTTGAACACCATGAGTCTGAATCAAAGTCTTCTTGTATTAATCCAGAACTTCTATACATAGAATTTGGCTACACAACTCTCTACTTGTTCTCTTCTATGCTCTATGCTCTCAATTGGCATAATCTCATTCTTCCTCCCTGTTACAATACACAATGAGGGTGTCTATATCCCGTTTCCCTCTCTCATTCTAAACTGTCTAATCTACACATTAAATTCTATATACTTGCATTAACTATCATAAATTCCTTCTACCTACTAAGGATGAGACCGGATTGCTTAAGGTCCGTTTACATTTTACAAGTGTGCCTCCACTTGATGGCTTCATTAGTATTTCAATACATTCTCAAAATTTGCGTTGGGCGCTTTTCCAGCTATCTTTTACCTCCACACTGGCTCGCTTGAGATGCTCCTGCATCATTTATGCAGTCCAAAATGGTTTTATGTCTTCTTTCAAAAAATTGGTTCATGGTCCTAATGCATAGAGGTTGTCCCTAGAGGCTGCATCCTTTCTTGTTGAGAAAGGAACTTTGAAACTATAGAGGATTTCAATCTTATGAGACTGTTTTGGTTTCAGGAGAAACCCTTCTTGTTACCCTTCTATTTGTCTGATCGAATTTTTGTCATCGAAGTGTGAATATAGTAGAAATATTGGGCACACTTTTCACTAAAAAAATAAGGAAATAATTTATTCCATTTCCATGGAGGGTTGGGGAAATAATTCTCAAGTATATTTCCCATTTAAATGAATCTGCAGGTCAATTAGATCAAATCAGTTTAAAATAAGATCAATGAATCAAGGGTTTTGACCTTAATTTTTTTTTTTTTTCACGCATGTTCTTAGTCAAATACTCTTCATATCTTAGTAACAATTCGAAAAAGGAGAGGGAGACAACCAAAATCTCCCTGAAGCCTCTATTGAAGAAACACTGAATGACATTGAAGAGTTGGAAAGCACTAATGAGTGATACAAATAGAAAGGTAGAGATACAACAAATAAGAACCCTAATTCACCAAATATTTCACAAATAGGTTCTTCTGCAAAAACAAAATCTAGAAGTAGTGGTCTAGAATCAAGAAGGACATCTACCGGAAATTTAGATGATGATGGAGATAAAGACCCTACAAATAAAAATTTGGAAAAAATCTCATGGTGTACACACTTCCATTAAGATAAAAAGAGAAACTCCAAAAGTGGGAGAGGATGTACCTGAAATAGAAGAAAGTTCCAGAGCCATGGAGATATATGTAATAGAAGAACCCAACTAGTCAAAGAAAAGATTGATAGAAACTATGGAAATTTATGAGGATATGACTTCCCAAGAGACATAAATATTTGAAGAAAAGTTTGTTACACTTCACCATGTGTCCTACCACATTAATTCTAAGAAATTTTTAATAGAAAAAGTAAATATGAAAAATAATAAAGTTGTTGGAAAATGGAAATCATAAATTGATTTTCATGGGGTTCCACCCTTGAAAATCATGGAATTTCATGATACAATTGAGGAACTACTAAAGGAATCTATTTTTTTATATTGAAAAGAGAAAATTTATTTTTAAAGGAAATAATAAAGGATCAGTTGGAGAAATTTTTAATTCCAAAACCATTATTTGTTGAACCAATCACTACAATTCAGCCAATACTTACTCTTGTAGATGTCCTGGAAAGCAGTTCCAAATTGAAAGGTTCATCTAGTTTACTGGTGTCTATAAGAAAATATTTTGGAGATGGTATCCATAAGAGAATAGACCTAATCCTTGAGATATGGGAATTAACACAGATTTCAACTAACTTCTCAACAAGGATTATGCACTTTAAGGAATATATCCAAAAATACTTAGAGAATGATGAAGGATTTTATAAAGAAGCAGTGGGAAAATTTGTTGCAAAGGTTTCAAGCTTGAGCGACACACATAGAAGAGAAAAAAAGATTTCTTCCAATATTCAAATGAAACAGATTAATGCTTGTTAGCTTAAAAGAATCAAATCTTTAAGAGAATTTTGCCTGGGTGTGATGCTATTAAAATTAAGAGGGGTGACATATTTCTAAAACTTGTTGATCTTACCAAAGAATTAGATGGCCCACACTTACTAATGGATACAATACTTTTGTCAAAAGAGAAACTATTAGAACTATTAGAGGCATTAAAAGTTTCATGGGATAATGAATATAGTGGCTTGGTTGAATTCTCCAAAGAAGAAGTAGAAAGGTGGCTTGTTCGATATATAAATAAGAATGATGATATTGAGGACACATTGCATCAATTAAGCATCGATTTGAAAGAATTGGAGAATGAATTATCTGAAATAAAAACAAATCATGAAATAATGGTTGCTCCGATGAGGGAGTATATAGAAGAATGGTTAACAAAATAATTAGTTAATATATCCTAGATAGTTTGAAAATAAGAGGTTATAGTAGTTATGCCACCTACAAAATATCAACAATGATCTACAAAACATTCCTTAGCAAGCAAATCAAGGGTTCAAAATTTCCATCATAGTAAATCGAGTAGTAGTCTTGTTATTGCCTCCAGCATTTTTCTTATTCAATCAATTGCCATTTTTTCCTTTTATGTTCCCAACAACCTGTGAAACCTAAGGCTAACCCTTGACTGTTTTATTTTCTCTTCTAGGCCTCTCTTTCATTTTATGGTCTGCGAGAGCCCCATTCTAGTCCTCTTTGAAGGAAAAACACAGTTTGTTTTGTTTGTAACCCTAGACACTACTATTTATTTTATTAAGACATCTATTATTTTTTGAGGTTCCCAGAGAACTAGTTCAGGACATAACATTAATTGATTTCTCAATACTTTAATTTTTAAGAATGAGATTTCAAATGCGTGTCTATCAAAATATTTATTGAATTCAATGGAATGATAATTTAGAGTTCTTTGTTATATATGGTCCATACTTTCATTTCCCTTTGTTGAATATTATTTTCTATGTTGATGAATTTTGTGATGGAAATATCATACTATGTTAATGTATACTCTTTTGGTTCACACATCTTGTAAACTAATGTAAATATCTTCTTTCTATAAGATACATGGTCCATTCTCAGGTACTCTTTGCATGTGAATATTTATTTCAATAAAAATGCTTGGTCCTCTCTCAAACATTTTTTGTTCTTACATGGTATATAAAATAGAGAAGTACCAGCTCTTTAAAATTGCAAGAGGATTTATCCTTGTGAATTTGACTTAAAAACCATAAGACAGTCTTTTAGATCAACAATTTTGGCAGCCATACTAGGGATCTAAATAAAACACTGGTTTCGTAAACCAAAATTTTTAATGGCTCTACCTCAACCCAACCAAATCTAAATACAAATTAGACTAAGAGATCAAAGAAGTATCTTTCACAAGTTGTATGACTTGACAATCGCAACAACAAGAAGTCATGAAGAACTTGAGAGAAATTGGGAAGTTCTTTCTCAAGAAGAAGAAAGAGTAATCGCCTTGAGGCAAAGTAGACAACTGTAAATCATAGAAAATTTGGAATCGTACAAAGGTCCATTACCAAAAAGTAAAAGTAGGAATCTTGGGGTTCATGAAATCATCGAAATTTCAAGATATGAAGACAGTGATATAACAATCATGGGTGATCGAGGAGAACAAAGAAACAAAATTCCTAATGAATAAAGAGAAAGAAATGAGAGACAAAGAAACCCTAGGATATGAGCTAGGTATAGCCCACTCAATTTACATGGATAACGACATACATTTCCAACCCTACCTCAAGGATTTTGACCTTTCTTTTCAAGTGATGGGATTATGGATCCTAAAAGACATATGCATCAGTTCTCTAATGACTGAACATGATGATGTAATGGTTAGATTATTTCTTCAAAATTTGATAGGCCCAGCCTATGAATGATATCATTCCCTCCAAAATAAATCAATTGGTTCATTTGATGATATAAAAGAAATGTTCATGACTAGATATGCATAGACTTTTGTATACCATACTTTTCCTACTCAATTCACCCAAAATCCATCTTCAAAACGGTGAAAGGATCATATTTTTTAAATTTCAATTTTTTAAGATATTAAACCAAATCCTAGATGGAAAAATCCCAAATGATCCTGTCATATTCATATGTTATAAGAATTACATGCCCTCAAGTGTGAATTATGCAATAAGAGATTCACAAATAAACAAATTGAATGAGGCAATCCAAAAGGAAAAAAATGGAAGAGTATATGTTAGAAAATAATGTTGATCCAGATATTATTCTTGGAAAAGTGCAAAGAAAAATGATCGGTCTTTCAATATCACCTCAAGGACCATCTAATTCTAGAAGTCCTGAAAATCAAGCAATTGGGCGAGGAATTATCCAAGGTGTGCCTCCCAATGTGAGAAATTATCTTGGAGCTTCCCATGAAATAAGACAAAATATAGAAATCACTCAAATGAGTAGAATAATTAGACAAATGAAAAATGAGATAAATCGACTCAAGAGAAGCGAGAATCCCATTCCACCAAATCAAAATATAAGAGCTCCATTACCTGATCAAAGAGGAATAAATTATAGAATTGAAGATCATATACCAAGAGCACCAAGATTTCCAAATACAAATGTTGTTATGTTAGAAGAAATTGTAGAAGAAGAAAATTTTGAAACCTTTGATCAAGAAACAATCATTAATCAAGATGAAGTTTTGGAATTATTCTAGATGGAAGAAGGTTCATCATATTTTTATATTTTTGATAAACAAGAGGATCCTAGGTGTTCACGAGACAATTTTGTTCAAACTAGAACTCAAGTAAATACATTCAATATAAGGGAACAACCGGAAAAGGAAAAAGAAAAAGATAATACTTCAGAGCAAGTAAAACAACAAACTATTAATTAGGAAAATACTCCATTGCAAATGAATTATAATATAGTTGATGAATTATCTAAGCTTCGAATTACCTTACCATTCATGGAGGTAGTCAAGATACCTCAACAAAGGGAGAATATTTTGAACATATTGGATGATACAAATTTGAGAATAGGGGTAGTTTAGTTGTAATGAACACAAGACAACAACAAAATATCACATCAGTAAGACGAAGAGACAAAGTTCCATTGTTTTATATATCTTTAGAGAATCATGATTTTATACTACATAATTGTTTGGTGGATAGTGGAGCCACTAACAACATCATGCCATTATCAATAATGGAAGCTATTGGAATGGAATGTACACAATACTATGAAACTGTATGAAACTGGTGAAAGCATATGTGCCATTGACTCAAGAAAAGTCCCATATTATGGAGAGATTAAATATTTATGTGCATGGATAAGTGCAACACCTCAAATTACAAAAAATTTTACTATTATAGTATTTGATTTTCCTCCAAGGTATGGTGTTGTATTAGGAAGAGATTGGTGTTCATTAATGGGATGATATATAATGAATGATGGAATTTTCATGATGCTTCCAAATAAAGATGGAACAATGATCAAAGTTCCTTGAGAATAGATAATTCTAGTATCATGTAAAAGAAGGAAACTAAAATGATGCAAAACAGTTATGTAGATGTTGGAATTGAGAATTATGATGTTTTCAATACAGAACAATCAAATTCACCTAATATACAAAAAATATTTCCAAGGTTTTTGGAAAATGTCATTTGATGGTGCTTGTTCTAAGTCTAGAATTGGAATTGGTATTGTTTTCAAAAGTCCTCAATCTAGTATCTACCCACATGCAATCAAATTAGAGTTCCATTGTACCAACAATGAATCATAATATGAAGCATTGATCCAAGGATTGATCCTTGCCCTTCAAATGCAATTAGAAAATCTAGTGGTGACTGGTGATTCAAAGTTGGTTATCAATCATATCGAGAAAAAATATAGAATCAAGAAAGAAAGATTGAAACATTATGCAAGGAGAGTATGAGAAATTATATATTCATTTAATTCTTTTAATATTTCTTTTATTCCTCGAGAAAAAGAATAAAAAAGTTGATTCATTGGTAGTAGTTGCATCTCTCTTCAATTCAAATGATTCTCAAAATCAAAGTACTTTTCACGTCAATAAAAATTTTCGGCCTTCAATACTCGATAATCTAGAATATTGGCAGGTTTTTGAAAATTATGAGAAAAATGAAAATTTCCTCATAGACCACGACTTAACGTTATCAGATGATTCAAAAGAAAGCTAAGATTCTCAAAAGAAAATTCATGATCATAGTGTTTTTCTCTCTCCTGATAATTGTGTCAGTTTAGAATCCCTTATTACAAGGGATGATCAAACAAATATTTTGGATCAAAAAGAGGAAACGTCCATTAGGAAGGTTCAAGAGACAGAAATTCATAATCAGTACACATGATTCTCCAAAATACATAAATTTTGGTACTTGCTGCACCACTGGAGAAAAAATGTCAAATAGGGATCAAAACCTTTTAAGAAAAAATTGAGAATGAAAAATCCCAAATTGAATCCCTTAGTGAAGATGGAGTTGGAAAAATTGAAAAAAATTGGCATGATTTTTCCAATCAGACACTCAGAATGGCATTCAAATCCTGTGGTAGTAAGAAAAAGAATGGAGAAATCCTTCTTTATGTTGATTTCAAATATCTCAATTGAGAAAACATTAAAGAAAACCGCCCACTCCCAAACATGGAGATTTTATTATAGCAGGTCATTGGTTATGCACTAATGCCTATGCTCGATGGATTTTCTGGATATAATCAATTTCTTCTATCTAACGAAGATAGACCAAAGACTACATTTATTAAACCTTGGGGAACTTATTCTTATGTTCGTATTCCATTTGGACTAAATAATGAAGATGAAACTTTTCAAAGGGAAATGGACCATGATTTCAAAGATCTAATTGGAAAATTTATGGAATACTATCAAGATGATTAAACAGTTCATTTAAAACTAAGGGAACAACATTTCAAACATCTCATAAAAGTATTTCAGAGATGTAGAATGTATGGAATATATTTGAATCCAAAAAAGTGTATGTTTTCCATATCAGAATGAAATCTCCCGGGTCATGTTATAAGCAAAGAAGGAATATACATTGATCTAGAAAGAGTTAAATCAACAAATCACCTAAATCCACCTACATCAAGAAAAGGATTACAATCTTTCTTTGGAAAAATAAATTTTGTTCGAAGGTTTATTCCAAATTATGTGACAATTGTTAAGCTAATAAATAAATTGTTGAAGAAGGATAAAAAAATTTAATGGACATCATACATTCAAAAGGATTTCATAGAAATCAAACATGTCATTACTAATAACCATGTTCTTATCATTCCAGACTTTGCCAAATATTTTATATCATACCCAGAAAAATGATAAAGCAAAAGAATTTCCAATTTCTTTCATGAGTAAGAACTTTCATGATTATGAATTAAATTACTCTATGATTTAAAAGAAAGATCATTCCATGGTCCAGGCAATAGCTCATTTTAGGATGTATATCTTTCCATCTCAAATTATTGCTTTTGTGCCACATTCACTAGTAAAGATGTTTCTCAATAAACAACTCAGAGAGGGTAGGTGAGAAAATTGGTTAGCAAAGATTCAAGAGTATGATTTAGAAATTAAACCTCTGAAGGTTGCCAAGGGGCAAGGACTATGCAAATTCATGACTAGAATTGAAGCTGTAAATGTCTCTCATCCCAATACAATTGATATTGTCATGTAGAGAACGTGTTTAACAACATCATAATGGTATACAGACATAATATTTTATCTAAAATATGTCCAATTTCCTCATGAAATGTCTTCTAATGAAACAAGGAATTTAAATATGAAAACCAATGAATATGTACTAGTCTTATGAGTTTTTTTTTTTCAAAGAAATTTTTATGGAATTATGTTAAGATGTTTAGATTGTCAAAATTCCAATGAAATACTTCAAGAATTTCATAATGGAGTTTGTGGTGGACATTTTTCACCAGTTGTAACTACTCGTAGAATCATTTGGGCTGGTTATTATTGGTCGAATATGTTCAAATATGCTTATACAATGATCCAAAAATTCCTCCCATGCCAAAAATTTTCAGGGAAGATGAAGAAGGTTGCAATGCCACTATAGTCTATAATAGTAGAGGAACCATTTGCAGAATGGGGCATGGATGTTATTGACCCAATAAATCCAAAATTGATTAAAGGACATGCTTATATTATCACAACAACTGACTATTTTACCAAGTGGTAGGAAGTTGTTGCTTTAAGGAATGTTGATTCTGAACAATTGATCTTTTTCATCAAAGATAATATTTTGTCAAGGTTTGTTGTACCAAAAAAGTTCATAACATATAATGGTTCAACATTCATTGGGTCAAATTTACGAATTATGTGGAGAATATGGAATCAATATGGGAAAATCATCCAACTATTACCCACAAGGAAATGGTTTGGTTGAGTCAACAAACAAAACATTAATTCAAATTCTCAAAAAGACAATTACATCCAACCATAAAAATTGTCATAAAAAATTGATAGATGCACTTTGGGAAAGCCACCTTACTCCAAAACATTGCACTGGGCATTCCCCATACACTTTAGTATATGGAAAATAAGTGAGGTTACCATTACATTTAGAACTGAATGCCTTAGTCCTTGCTATAAACAATGAATATATGGAAGAAAAATCACCTCTACAGAAAATATATCATGAACTTCTGCAACTCGAAGAACAAAGAGAACATGCAATAGTGACAATAAGAAAAATACAATAAGAGGTCAAAAGACATTTTGACAAGAGAACTACCACAAGATATTTTCAAAAATACCAACTTGTTCTATTGTGGAACAAAGAAAAATAAAAAATACTCTTTCATACAAAGTTTAAGTTCTCTGGATCAGTGTGTACCAAATTGAGAAGGTAATTGGTTACAATTCCTAATTTTTGAAGGATATGAAAGGAACGATTCAACCATTTCCCATGAATGGAAAATATATTAATAACTAATTCTATTAATCAACCAACCCATAAACTGTATATAGTATTTTCTATACTCCTTTGTATATTCTTCATCAATTTATCTCTTTTTCCTTATTCCTTTATTTTTTGACTCCATTTTTTAAATGGACAAGGTATTCTAGATTCTCAACAACCCACTGGGGGTCACTATCCCATAGTTGGATCCAAATGTTGATTTACATCCATTTATCAATGGTGGTATATACATACCCATCCTTAGTCTTATTATTTTCTTCCTATGTTCCTTGAATATTCTATACTTAGTCATTTTTCCTGTTTGAAATGCGGGTTGTGGATCTGGATACTATCAAATCTGTAGGTTCACAAACCCACAAACTTGAAAGTCTATAATTAGTCACTTTTTCCTACATCATGAACCCAACACTTAGTCATTTTTATGTGTTGCAGGAGACAAATCCACCCCTATCCTGCAAATTCTTGTGTCGCACAACCCGTAAATGTGCAACACTCAAAACAACCCCTTTTATTTCTGCATCATGAATAATGATCTACTTACATTTTCATACTTGGTCATTTTTCTTAAAAGGTGGATGTGAGACAACCTTCCATTCCATTTACCCTTTTCCCAATTCCTGTATCTCGCAACCCACAATCTCATGTCCTTCAAAATGACTCATCCACTTCCACAACCCCCAAAATTGACCTTTTCTTATTCTTAGTTTATTTCACCATTGTGGATGCGAGAGTCTCTCCTCATATTCTTGACTCTTCATGCCCACAGTCTCGCATCCTGCAATCTTGCACTCATCATATTGCACTTTCTGTTTCCCACTTTTCACTTCCATACTCAACCATTTTTTATATTTCCTGACATCAGATCACCATTCCCGGTGGCATTTAATTCGCCTCCACCATGTGAACGACCACTTGTGTGAACCTAAATATTGTTATTAAGTGGTGAATATTTCATAAAATATTTGTAATAAATTCAAAATATGACCGTGCAAACTAGTAAAATTGAAATAAGAGCTATAATAGCTGATAATCAAGTAAATACATGGTAAATTTAATAAATAATTAAACGATATGTTTTAAAAATGTTATATCGATAGGACCACCACATATTCATAAAAATAGAAATTAGTGTAAAGACATTTCAAGTAAAAGAAAGGAATTGTATTTCAGAGACATACTTAACACTATTGGATGAGAGGATCATCAATTCCAGTGGTTGCAAGATTATAAGTGGTATTTGGCTCTTCCACCTGTAGAGAAGGAGATAAACTAAGTTTGGAGTTCAAGAATAACATTTCCTAGGTGTGTACTTGAGGTGGTACACTTCAAAGAATTGGTACTTTGGTATGCATATAAGTTCGACAAAGAAAGTCCAACCCCGAATGGGGTGCCATGAAAAATAGAGCGACCACATAGCACAGATTAGATCTGAGCCATTAATATGGTAGGTTGGCTCCCCTCCCCTCACCATTAAATGGGAGATCTCCATTACTTCCTGTCAAGAGGTGAAGGAATGCTCCCTCACGCAAGAAAAATGACGAACATGAGATTCACTGGATGGGAGACATTGGTGGCAACAATCATGTCGACCCTCTGTGTTCTTATCTAGCAAAGCAGAGATTGGGGCCAGTTCACTTTAGCTTCACACCAGGTCGTTAGATCTGAGTTCTGGTGCAACTACCAAAGTATTTATAGCATGCTCATTTTACGTATTAGCACCCTCCATTACTCCTCCATGCCAATGGAAAGAGGCAGGTCGCGTCGTGGCCCTGCTTATCATAGCTTCGTCGCACGACAGAGGAGGAAACAACAGTTAGAGTGGGCATTATCCATAGCCCACACTCAGTGTAGGGAGAAGGTTAGGACACCTCCAATGGAGTATGTGGAGGAGGTGATTCCAAAAAAACCAATTAAGTTCCCTCCGGAATCCCTCCTCTTCACTATGCTAGATAATTGGCAACCCCCCGGCCAATTTCCAACGGAAGCTAGTGCACCATACATAAAGAGTCCTATGTGGGAGGAAAAGGAGGCATACACTTAAATAGTTGAGGAGGAATTCCCTGAGTAATTACTCCACCTTGACCCCAAGGACACCACACTTCCAGGTGATTTCAAAATTTCAAGTGCAACAGAGGAAGTCGAGGGGCTCAGGATGGAGGAGAAATTTGGGATGGCGAAGGACAAGGAAGGAGAACAGGAGGCTACAAGCGATGCATTCAGTGGTTTGGCAGTGGAGGGTGGCTCGATCTTAGTGCCACCACCTATTACGATAATCCTAGAACCATGGCAACACCCTCGACCATTCTTCCACCCAGAGCAACTAGTGCTAGTGTTTGAGTTGCCTCAAACCTAGATGGTAGATCAGATTCACCATGACATCCTCATGCACTAGCATATTGATATGTTATATGAAGCCTACTCAAATGCACCAGCCAACCAGAAATTCCTGACGTGCGCCAGGCCTTTTGTGCTGCAGACTCGAAATGGGCCTCTCAGCGGCGACCCCAGTGATGCAACCTCTGATGCTAACATGTAATTATGTGGATTGGAGTTAAGTCCATATCCTTTCACTACTACAACACAATTTCAATCTCATGCTTAGATGCTTGTTTAATTTCCATTTCAATGTCTAGTTTTACTTCCAGTTTAGTTTCCATGGCTGCTCTGAAAAGTGGTGTAAAGACTTAAGTCCCCCACCTACCCTAGTTTCCTTTTGGCAGGGCATATGGTGAGCCAAAAATTTTGACATGGACATCATAGTCTGCCATCTGTCCCAGTTTCTGCTAACTCGACAGAATAGTTGGCACACTGTTTCTATGTGTTTTTTTGTATTTGAAAATTTTTAATAGGATTTTCCCTTTTTTATTCAAAAAAAAAAGTTCGATAAATAAAGAAGAATTATTCAAATCGAAGGGAAGTCACCAATCTCTTTGTCTCCCTTGGTATTTATGAGAATGTTGTGACTTCCAAAACCCACTATGATTTTTAAGAATTAGGAATCATAAGAGTTTCTTAAGGAACACAAAGGAGGAGCAGAGATCCTAGAGAATTATCTCACTAGCCTAAGAGTTGACAACAATTTTTCTTAGGTCAAGGTAAGTTCTTTGAAATACCCATACAAATATTTTTCCTGGATTTTTTTTTGAATAATTGGACTATAGTTCACATCCTCTGTGCCAAAGTACATTGTTTACATTCTCCACTTTGATGTTCATGAAGATTCTATAATTGACTAGGCTTGAATCATTTTAAATGGCATATCGTTTCAATTGGGTGGCCTAATAAAAAGCAATATTTTTTACGTGACTTCTTATTTGGTCTATTTTATTTCTTACTATCACATATTTGAATACTTTCCTAGGGCAAGGAATGTTGATTTTAATATGGAACCAACTTCTTCCCGGTACCCGACTTTACAGAGACATAAATCCCAATACAATTTTTACACAGTCCAAAATGGTTTTATGTATGCATTCAAAAAATTGATTCATGGTCCTACTACATTGAGGTTGTCACTAGAGGCTCCATCCTTTCTCACAAAGAAAGGACATTTTGAAACTATGGATGATTTCAGTCTTCTAAGATTATTTGGGTTCCAGGAGAAACCCTTCTTGTTACCCTTTTATGTGTCTGATCGAATTTTTGAAATCGAGGTGTGCAGACAATATAAATATTGGGCATAATTTTTCAATGAAAAAAGAAAAAGGAAAGAAACTATTTATTTCATTGCCATGGAGGGTTGGGGAATTAGTTGTCAATAATATTTTCCATGTAGATGAATTTTTTAGTCAGTTGTATCAACTCAGTTTAAAAGAATCTCAATGCAGCAAGGGTTTTGACCCTAAATTTGTTTTTGCACACATGTCCTTAGTCAAATACTCTTCATATTTTAGTAAGTCTGAACAATTTGAAAAAGGATGGGGAGACAACCAAAATCTCCTCAAAGCCTCTATTGAAGAAACTCTAAACAACATTGAATAATTGGAAAGAACTAATGAGTACTACAAACAAAATGGAAGAGAGGAAACTGGTAAGAACCCTAACTCACCAAATATTTCACAAAGAGGTGCTTCTACAAAAACAAAACCTAGAAGTAGTGGTCTAGAACCAAGAAGGACATCCACCAAAAATTCATATGATGGTGAAGATAAAGACCCTACAAGGAAAAAATTGGAAAAATATTATGTTGTACACACTTCCATTAAAAGACAAAGAGAAATTCCAAAAGCAAGATAGGATGTACCTGAAATTGAAGAAAGTCCCAGAGCCATGGAAGTAGATGTAATAGAAGTACCCAACTTGTCAGAGAAAATATTGATAGAAACTAGAGAATTTGTTGAGGATCTGGGTTCCCAAGAGCCATAAATATTTGAAGAAGAGTTTGTTACAGTTCACCACATGACCTACCACAATAATTCTAAGAAATTGTTAATAGAAAAGGAAAATATGAAAATTAAGAAAGTTACTAAAAAATGGAAATCAGAAATTGATTTTCATGGGGTTCCATGCTTGAAAATCATAGAATTTCACGATGAAATCAAGGAAGAACTAATGGAATCTATTTTTTATATTGAAAAAGAATTTATTTTTCAAAGGAAATAATAAAAGAATTGGAGAAATCTCTAATTCCAAAACCATTATTTATTGAACCAATCACTGCAATTCAACCAAGACTTACTCTTGAACATGTCCCAGAAAATAGTTCCAAATTGAAAGGTTCATCTAGTTTATTATTGGTTGTAAGGAAATATGTTGGAGATGGTATCCAAAAGAGAATAGACCTAATCCTTGAGATTTGGGAATTAGAATAGATTCAACTAACTTCTTAACAAGGATTATGCACTTTAAGGAATATATCCAAAAAGACTTAGAGAATGATGAAGGATTTTATAAAGAAGCAGTGGAAACATTTGAAGAAAAGGTTTCAAGCTTGAGCGACACACACGTAAGAGAACAAAAACTTCCTTACAATATTCAAATGAAATAAATTAATGCTTGTTGGCTCAAAAGAATCAAATGTTTAAGAGAATTATTATCTAAATGTGATGTTGTTAAAATTAAGAGGAGTGACATATTTCTAAAACTTGTTGATCTTACCAAAGAATCAGATAGTGCACACTTACTAATGGATACAATACTTTCATTAAAAGAGAAACTATTAGGACAATTAGATTCATTAAAATTTACATGGGCTAATGAATTTATTGACTCCATTGAGTTCTACGAAGAAGAATTAGAAAGGTGGCTTGTCTAATATATAAATATGAATGATGATATTGAGGACACATTTCACCAATTAATCATTTATTTGAGAGAATTGGAGAATGAATTATTTGAAATAAAAAACAAGCATGAAATAATGGTTGCTCTGATGAGGGAGTATATAGAAGAATGGTTAACAAAAGCATTGGTTAAGATAACTGAGACAGATCGACAAGAAGAAATTACAACAATTATGCCACTTCCAACACAACAAGAACAATATACAAAATATGACTCAACAAGCAAATGAAGGGTTCATAATTTCCATCATAGTAAGTCGAGTAGTAGCCTTGTTCTTTCCTTCACCATTTTTCTTCTTCAGTCAATTACCATTTTTTCCCTTTTTGTTCCCAACAACTTGTGAAACCTAAGGATGACCCTTGAATTTTTTTATTTTGTCTTCCATGTCTCTCTTTCATTTTTTTGTCCATGGGAGACCCATCCCAGTCCTCTTTAAAAGAAAAACACAATTTATTTTATTTGTAACCCTAGACATTACTGTTTATTTTATTAATACATCTATTATTTTTTTAGGTTCCTAAAGAACTAGTTCATGACATAACATTATTGATTTCTCAAGACTTTAACTTTTAAGCATGATATTTCAAATGTGTGTATATAAAAATATTTATTGAATTCAATTAAATGATCATTTATAATTTTTTGCTATATGTGGTCCATATTTTCCTTTCCCTTTATTGAATATTGTCTTCTACTTTGATGAATGTTGTGATGGAAATAACGTCCTGTGTTAATGTACACCCTTTTGGTTATCAAATCTTGTAACATAGTGTAAATATTTTCTTTCTGTAAGATACCTGGTCCATTCTTAGGTACTCTTTGCATGTGAATATTTATTTCAATAATAATTCTTGGTCGTCTCTCAGGAATCTTTTGTTCTTTTGTGTTATATAAAAATAGAAGAGTACCACCTCTTTAAAAATGCAAGGGGATTTATCTTCATGAGGTTAACTTAAAGACTCTAAGAGATTCTTTTAGATCAAAACCGCCTTCCATTAACATTTTGTATTTAATAGATAGTACTAACTACCTTAGCTCAAGGTTCAGTTCCCTATTTCATCCCAAAAATATAGGGGAGATTTCAGGTTGAGATTGAAATAGAATTAGAATTTTGAGTTATTCACATCTCAACTATATGGAGGGGTGTATTTCAGCTTTCAAGTTGGAGATATTTGATAAGAGTTCACTTCTCTAGATCAAATCTATTGTTTCACATATTAACCATAGGAGATCAATGGGTTTGCCTCAACTTGAGTCTATTCACTTAATTTGGGTGGGGATAGATTCTCCCCCTATAATTACTCCACATGTTCCCTATTTACTTGATATTGATTAGGAAATAAACTAGCCATATTGCTTTCTAGAAGTTCATTGGATAATGTATAAAAGAGAGTTGGTTGAATCCAAATTTCTCCCACTCTTATTGAAAAGTGGAGAAAGGAACCATTCAAAATTGTGGTTGCTTTCCTCCATTCATTAGATTGTTTTCCTTGCTCTTAAGAAATAGAAATTTCCATTAGACATAAACCTTTTTAAACAATAGAGACTAGTTCCAACCCATACTTAGGGGAGGGACATTGAACCCTTTCTTGTAGGCACTATATATTCTTATGAATTGAGTGAGATAATAAGGCCTCTAGTCAGCAATCCTTTTAACCAACAAGCTATATACTAGAGCGATGTAGAAAAAAGGAAGGAAACGACCCTTCCCATTGAATCATTTTTTATTGAACTGAAATAGATGGATAGATCAATTCTAAAAGTGCCTCTGATCCAACCAAAAAGGTATCACCAATGAAATTTGCTCGACCTATCTATAGGGAGGGGTGAATGGAAATAAGGGAATTGATTTTTTGGATTTAGAGTCAAAACCAACCAGACTTGCTTGATTAAGAGAAGAAAATGAAGCTTCATCTATTTTATGTGATGCACATGCAGGTCAAGTATGTCAATTTATAGAGGTGGAAAATAGAATAGCTTTGCTAATACTTAATTCTACTATCATGGTTCATTTGATTGCCTCTACATTTTAACAGTTTCCTTTTTCTTTATCACCATACAAATCTTCGATTTCAAGATGATGATTACATGAGAAAATGAACTTCATCGTGGTCACAACTTATTTCTTTCCAGGGTATAAAGACTCCCAACTTTTTAATAGGGCCTATTAACATAGTCTATTATCTATGTATTAACAAATTCATGTTAATTATAAGACAAATCATTAATTAGTAAGGTTGAGTGTTTGAAATATGGGTTTTTAATAAATATATAATATGCTATAGACTTAATTTTCCCTCATTTTTTAATTAAAAAAAAGAAAAACTTGATGAAAGAAAAAATAACCCATGAGTGAATAGCAATCAATTTACAATGAAATAGAAGAAGGTTGGCCAGTAAAAGAGAGTGAATGTGGAAATAGAATGGTTGGTGATCCATCCAAAGTAAGTGGGAATTAATTTAGTTATTAGATATAGTAAAGGAGGCCAACTATAGGAAATCTTTGAGAGGTAAGATCTCCCACCCACCCCGTTGTTGTGATTTCAAAATGATCAATTTGACTAATCCCAAATCTCTCATGCACTAATAGAGGACTATAATGAAACAAATTTACATTTTAGTAAGCTGAATCTCTCAGATAAATGGATAGAGCATGAATGTAGTACTTCAGGTGGGTTGAAAATAGATTCCTACACTCTACTACATTCCCACATAAAACTGCTTCTATATTCCCACCACACAATACTAATTCTATATTCCTTCTAGAGTGGGGATCTTAGATAGATTCAAGGAGGGACACAAAATATGAAATAACAATTTTTTATTCCTCCCACCTTAAAAGAAGTAGTGGGCCTAGGGTAGTCCACTACAAATCCTAGGTAGCAACCCTTTAGGAGAGAAACTTAAGGTAGTCCACTAAAAACCCTATGAGGCCATCCTATGTCTTCTAAATACCTATAGAATGATATCAAGATGGAAATTTGTCAAAACCATAGAGTAGTCCACTACAAACCCTAGAACTTTAACCTATAAGAATAAGACTAGGGTAGTATACTAAAAACCTTAGAAATACCCGTATGTCCTTCAAAAGCCTAAAATAAATGATAACAAGGGAAGGCAGTCCACTATAAACCTTCCTAGGGTTTCAAGGCAAAGGTTTATCCAATAAAATAGAAGATGACATGGAATTATCACCACTTTGATAAAACATTTACTTAATACATCAAGAATAAACCATCAAATACTTGGAAATAATAGTTACTAAGAAAGATCAATGATCATCAATGAAACCCATAAAATCTTGAAAAGCATACATAAATTCATCTCCAATACTATGTGCATAAGTGATCCATAACAAAAGAGAAATATAAAAGATGAGTGTAGTAAATCTCCACAAGATGAGTTATGATTTACAAATGAGGAAACTCTCCACTATATATATGAGACAAACCTAGCGCCTCATCTTTCTAAAATCCCCTAAAAATGTAATAATAGATGATACAAGTTGGATAGGTCTCAATTTGACCCCCAAAATAGCCTCCAAAATAAAGATAAAATGCTAATACATAAAAAAATTCTCTCAAATTCCACACGTGTGAGAGTAGAGGACAAAAAAAGGGTGAAATCATCTCCTCAAGGGGTACAAGAGCTCCAAAAGTAACATTAATCTTTGAAAGGTGAAGTTAATAATAACAAGTCATGCCTCCTCATCTATAGGGTCACATATCATCATCAACCAAGTGTCAACTGATCACCCATGTGCTAGGTCGACTCAATGCAAAGTCATATCACTCTAGCCATGACATCATCCTCCAAATGTGAAACTTCCTAGGTGTAACTTCCAATGTCACGAAGGAGGATAGATCCATCATTCCTCCAAAGGGGTATATAATCCTTGTCAAATTCCATGATATCCAATAAAACCCTAACATCCTCAAGGGGTGCAATGTCCAAGACGCATGCTTCCCTCCCTCTAGTGGCACATTTGGATATATCTACAATGCCCAAGACAATCACTACAACATCCAAGGTCCAAAAGTTGTTAGAAGTTATCCAAAGGCAATCCAAGTCATCAAGGATCCCAACGCTCATCATCAAGGGCCTAACATCCTCCATACAATGTGAAACGCCCCTGGTGTAAGTATCAAAACGTCCTTCACAGGACCATGTTCAAGGGTGCATCATCATCAAGCAAGGCTCATAGAATTCGATTGAAACAAACCATCATGGATACAAGATTCATTATAATCATACAAATTAAGCCACAATCTAATACAAAATTCATGTAATAAATTCACATCGGGTATCTTCTTCAAACCTCACATTAGCTCATGAATTTATGCAATTTGCTAGGTTTAGGTATGGGAGGACCATCACAAGACCCTATTAGGTGTTCCAGTGCCCAAGTAAAGGAGTGATTCTCGAGAAACCCATCAAAGTGCAAGTGCAAGTGAATGATGTGACATGGGATTTACTTCATGGTCATGGATTCATTGACATGCAAGGCCACATGTGACCTCATCTCCATGGGTTCCTTTGTAGAAGATCACTTGGTGCTTGAGTTACCCTTTCCTTGGCGCTATGTCTTTCCAAACCCCTATTCTTTCCTTTTTATTATTCGTTTATCACTTTGAAAGACCCTTTTTAGGTTTATGCATTTATTTTTACTGGGATTCAATTAAGTCCTTTTAGTTTGATATGCATTTAGTGCATTAGGACTTGGGGTGATGGCCTCATAGTGAGGGGGTAGAGCTCAAGTTGATTCTTTGGATTTTAATTTTATCATTTTTCATCCCATTCATTTTCTATTCTTTTACCATCTGCATTAACCTCGGGAATTCAAGCCCCTTCTTCTCATAAGAGGATAAAGGTACGGACATTTTTGGGATACATGTAACAACCACTTCCAAAAGATAGGAAAATGAAAGGAAAATGGATGGTAATTGTTAAGTATGGTCTAGAATGGTATTTTACCCCTATAAAGGCCTACCAGTAGTGCCCTTGTTCCCCAAGAGTGTTAACATTGGACTACAACACATATGATGGCCACCCAGGTGAAGAAAGGAAAAAAGAATAACTTCCAAGAATCATGATCCATTATCTGACTTCAACTCATGATCCTCACCTAAATTCCTAATGAATTAAATATAACACTTTATATGAAATAATGACTAATGTACCTCATGTGTGCTGGACCACCATCATCAGATGAATCATGTTTATCAAGTGAATGAGTTGAGCTATGATGAGGAGGGAAGCATCTAAGGGGTTGTTTTATATCTAGAATGTTAATCATCATATCTGGTATCATTTTATGCAATGTGGATCATGGAGAATTATCTCCTCTAGTTACCCCTAGGTGAGAGGGAGGTATCATCTAGATCCAACTTGTGGACATGTTCTCACCATATACTTCACGAGAACCTTATCATCTATGGTACTCAAATGCTTGCAACTTGCATCACTCTAAAGAAATTACTACTACATTCTAACTTAAAGAAATCAATACAAAAGGGTAGGGGGGTGTTATCCACCCCGGTATATTGAAAGGTGAAAATAAAACGTGGAAAGTAAATATTTTAATTTTCATCAATATATCATTTTTTTATAACATGTATAAGATAATCTAACATGGATGCATGAATAAATCGATAAGTAACATCAATAAAAAGGAAATACAATCAAATGCAGTCACACAACATGACCTAATATTATCCTATTCTACTCTAAACCTAAGAAGTCAGGTTCCTTCTACATAATAGGGTTTAAGAAGGGATCCATTAACATGCAATGGTAGTCTCTTTCCCTTAGGTGTGGCTAGATAAAAGGAACCAATTCCATACTTCTTCTCTATATTGTAAGGACCAAGCCATAGACTATCAAAATTCCCATGCATGCCTAGCTTCTCTTTCCTCTTGTCCCACATAAGTACAAGGCCACCTTCTTCAAAATCCCTCTACCTTTCTTTATGATCAAATGTTCCCTTAATTTTTTCTTGATTCCTCACCATTTTATCAAAAGCGTGCCTTCTTGGTTCATCAAACTCTACGAGATGATCAATTCTTCCTCATAATTTCTCATTATCAGTGGTAAATTGTTGTGCAAACTAAAGGACATGAATTTGGAGGTTGATGGGAAACTTTGCTTCCAATCCATATATTAAATCAAACATGGTTTTTCTTGTGGAAGTCTTATTTGTGGTATCATCCACCTATAATGCATACTTAATATTATTATCACAACCCTTCTTATTTTCACCAACAATCTTCTAAATGATATTCATCAAATTCTTGTTGCTAGATTATGCCAGTCCATTCCCTTGGGGATTGTAGTTAGATGAGTGTGGAAAAGAAATTTCATAATTAAAACATAAATATACCAAGGCCAAAGAGATAAAGGGTTTTTCATTATCAGTAATGATCTTAGAAGGATCACCAAACCTTGCGATTTTTCTATCTTCAAGGAAATTCAACATGACTTCCTCAGTTTCCTTTTTCATTGGTATGCCTTCTACCCACCTAGAGAAATAGTTTGTAGTAGTCGAGACCCAAAAATATTTTTTGCTAGATTTATCCTTAAACTCACCAATGAAGTGTAAACCATGTTGTTGAAAGGGTGCCTCAACAACAACTAGTTTCAAAGGCAATGCAGACAATCATTGTTATATTGAGAAGAAATGACATGGTTGGAAAGACCTAACATAGCGGGGAGTATCAATGAACAATGTAGGACAATAGTAACCTTCTCTCAAAATTTTATGTGCGGTGGTATGGGAAGCGAAGTCACCACCAAAATATCTTGAATGAAGTTCCTTAATCAGCCTATCTGCCTCATCCTTGTTAAAGCATCTGAGGATTACTCCATCCATGTATTACCAACCAAGACCATCCTAGTTTAAGGAATAATTCATGTATTTTAATCCTAAATATCTTCTTTTATGATCGACTAAGTTATCAAGACACATAGATTCTTTAGATAACATACAATATCAAAATACCACTCACCATGTTCTAATTCACTTAAGACAACATTTACTTGGTCATCTTCACCCATTTTTATGGACTCTTCACTGATTTCAGTCAACATCTTAGCTAAGCCTTGTCCCTTAATGACTTTAGTAGGTTTAATATGAACCTTATTCTCTTGAATATTTGATACCCACTTACATCTGGTTCCTAGGAAATATTGTCGATTCAATGTGTCTTTAACAATGGGTTATGGCACATAAGCTTTAATATTTTTATATCCAACATAGCCTCTAAAATTCTTCAATGATTTGGCAAGGGAATATGATTTCTTCTAGGTAATAGTACATTTTAATTCAACATATCTAATGGTTTTACTCATGAAGGAAATAGGTTGTTCGTAATCATCTTTATTTTTTTCCTTGAGTACCCCAACAATAGTATCTTCAAAAGAAAAAGAGCAAATTATAAAGTATCTAGAATAACAAAGGCTAACAAGGACTAGTGCCATTGTAATTGCTTCCTTGATATATTCAAAGGATTTTATACTACTATCATCCCATTTGAACAAGACATCTTTTTTTAGTAAGGCATTCATTGGTTTAACTTTCTCAGCAAAATTTGGAAAGAATCTTGTTATCAAGTTAATCTTGCCAAAAAATGATTGCAAAGATTTCTTTTTGATTTGGGGGAGGGGGAATTTACTTATATATTCAATCCTTGATGGATAAACACTAATACCATTATTAGAGACAACATGAACCAATAATTTACCTTTATCAATACCAAAGATTTACATTTTGGGGTTTATGGAGATACCATAGTTCCTACACCACTCAAAAACCTTTCTATCATGTTCAATATGTGCACTCCTTTCCTTAGACACAACATTTAATTCATCATGGTATGTATCTATAATATTACCTATCAAATATCTAAAGGAAAATTCCATTTCCCTTTGAAAGGTGGAACCAACATTCATAAGGCCGAAAGGTATCTGTTGGAATAATGAAAAGGGGGGTGGGGTGAATCAGTATGAGAAATTTTACCACTTTTAACCACAATATATAAACTTCAAATTTTAATCAATATATCATCAATATATCATCTATGATTTCATTCAATAAATCATGAGCATATAATTATAAGAAGCATCACATCAACAACATTGCATCAAATACACAGTACACCAGAATTTACGTGGAAACCCAAACGGGAGAAAACCACATATTGCTTTCTTATATATTTTCAAGAATACATTCATTGGAAGCACAAACTTCCCAATTCTCCAACTACAACTGGAAAGAGGCTATGACCCCTTATTTACAGGCTCCAACCTAAAGGAAGCTACAACTCCCTAAATTCTCTGGCTCCAACCAAAAGGAGGCTACAAGTCCCTGATTCTCAGGATCTAAGTTGAAGGAATATCTAACTATCTGTGTTCTATGGCTCCAACCAAAAGGAGGATACAACCCTCTGATTCTCAAGCTCCAACGTGAAGTAAACTCCAACTCCTTATGTTCTCTGACACCAACCTGAAGGAGGATACAACCCCCTTTTCTTTCACTGTCCTATCGCTCTGAAATATAAGTGTAGACCAAACAATAACTACCACAATCACTGCGAATGTTACTATCACATCAAACTGTAATATGTAAACCTATCATTATATCCAACCTATCACTATAGCCAACCTGTCACTATCAACTTGTCACATTAACCCGCCACTATCAACCTGTCATTGTATCCAACTTGTCACATCAACCTGTCACTGTTACCGATACTCAACATCAATGAAACCATATATTCTCACATGAATTACATGACCAAACCATGTACATCAAACTATTTCAACCATGCACCAAAACCTATGCGAAACTGTGCACCAACCTTGCACCAAAACCTATACCAAACCGTGCATCAACCATGCACCAACACCTGTACCAAACCATGCATTGACCGTGCACCAAAACCTGTAACAAGTCATACATCAACCATGCACCAAAACCTGTACCAAACCGTGCATCAACCATGCACCAAATCCTATACCATACCATGTATCAACCATGTACCAACATGTACCATGATATGTGCCTCAACCATATATCATATCACTCATGATATCTCTCAATCATCCCATACACCATGTACCATAAGATATCAACAATAAAGTGCATCAGCAAAGTACTCAAGCATGTAACAATATCACAAACAGATGCCTCTAACCATGAACTATATCATCAACCATATACCTCAAACAACATGCCAATCATCCATAGACCATGTACCATAATATGTACCAAGCAAGTAATATCAATGGTGTACCTCAACAAAGTACCAACATCACCAAGAGGTGTATCTCATACATGTGCTACCATATACCAAGTGTGAACTTCAACCATGTACCAACATCTCAAAGATATGTCTCTAATAATGAACCATAACCATGACATATACCAAACCAGATATCAATATATCCAAGAGTTTACTTCTAGAAAGGTATCATGTCATCACCAAGGTGTACCATACCAAGTATCATCACCACTAAGAATGTGCCATAACAACATAAGAATAACCCTTAAGTACCTTTGATCCTATAGCTGATTTGATACTCTATAATACTGACATGTAACCTTTCCTCAGTCCTCAACAACATGGCACTAGCATATTCTCCAAATCTATCTTAGCCTTGCGGGACTAAGAACTCCTATCTAGCGAGACCTCATGTGACGAGATCTATATGACCCGCATGGGTGCCTTTCATGACACCCTCAAGCTGACCCATGAGGACCTTCTTAATTAGGGTTACAAAAAAACCCTAGCTCTTTGCAACTCCAAAACTTTCTCTCTTCCTTCACACTTTCTCCTCTGCCTCAAACTCGACCTCAGATTCACCAATAGATCAAAATATTCTCATAAGAAATATATTCAATGAATGTGTGTATGTACTTATGAGAGACTCCTTGAGGTGTATTTATACTTTTTCTTGGTAACTTCTCTCCTTAATCTTAGGTCTTCTTGAACTTTCTTACAACAAATTTACCCTTTCATTAATTACTTGTAACCAATTAGGGGATTCCTGACCATTCTTCGGGGCTTCCAACTTCATGAGGGAATATCTCCCTAACAGTGAGGAACCACATGGCATGCCACCTAATGTTGGAAATGACACAATGAGGACTATCCATCTATGAGTGTTTTACCTACATTTTCATTGTCCTTCATGTCCGTATTCCTCAAACAACTTCGGGTCTCATGGCCACACCTTTGGGGATTCATGTAGACTTCATCAAATGAACCCATCACATATGTTGACATCAACCACTCTTGTTGACATCAATTACAATTAAATCACCATCAATCTTGACCACAACTCTGGGGTATCTTGAATGCTCCAAGGGTTGACATCAATGACAACCAATTTTCCAACAATATCCTCATATATTTGAAAGTTCTTCATGGGGTGGTGAAGGTAGTTTTGAGTTGGTATGAAACTTAAAGAAAAAAATTCTAGGAACTTAAGTGCCATTAGAAGGTTTTGAGGGTGTCAACCTCAAACCCCCATCAATTAAATATTGATTCTTGTCTTCTAGAACTACAGGGGCATCGGAAATAGGCACAAGGAAGAAGCATTGAAGGATATTATTAGATCTGAGAAGCCAACCATAGTCCTCATCTAGGAGACTACGTTAGATGAAGTAGAAATGATAAATATAGGTAGGTAACAATGGAAAAACAACATAGGAGTAGTAGTAAGAGAAGGATGAGCATAAGGTGGAATATGCACACTATGGAACAATACAATGTTTGAGCTTATAAACATTCAAATCATGCAAAATTGGGTTCTTTCCAACCTCTTGCATTTGACTCCAGGTATGAATTTTCATATTTTCAATGTCCACATGCATGTTCATAAGAGGGGAAAAGAGGAATGTCGAAGTTTGTTTTTTTCCCTTGAGAGGCTTAGAATATATAAAGAATACTATTGTAGGTGGGGATTTTAATGTAGTTATCTCATACAAAGAAAAGAGGAGAGGTAGTATTATAAGGGATCCACTCAAGGAGATTATGGGAGATATTATAGTTGATTGGGAGATTGTGGACATAGAACAAAAAAGATGGAAGTATACTTGGAAAAACATGAGATTAGGTCTAGGTCATATAGAAGCTAGATTGGATTGTTTCCTTGTCAACAACAATCTTCTTTTGAGAAATCAACTTATTTCTCAAAATTTCATATCCTCCTATTATTCAAATCACAAGCTTATTATTCTTGCCTTCCATCGATTAGAAAAATATTGGTCCTATCCCCTATAGGTTCAACCTTATATGGTTTCAAAATCCATAAGTTCTAGAGATTAATTTTGAGCCTTGGAGAAAACTAATCATGGGATCCCCTTCCTATGTTTGGGAAGCAAAATTAAGGGAAATAAAGGTAGCTTTAAAAGAGTGGGATAAAATATCCTACATTTGTCTAGCTTAAGAGAAACCATATATGTAATCCAAACTTAATAATCTGCAATATAAAATGGAAAAAGGGAAGGTAACTAAGAATGACCTCATGGAAGAAAGAGATTTTTGTAGGAAAACACATATACCTAACATAAAGGAGGAAGAGGTATAGCACTTAAAATCATGGAGTCTATGGTTAAAATTAGGTGATAAAAATACCACATTATTCCACAAGAAAACTAAAGTTAGGCTTTATAAGAAAATTGTGAATGATATATCCCTCAAAGATGAAAGACATCTAACTAATTTTGTTTCCATCAAGGAAGTAGCCAAAGCTCATTTTGAAGCCTTATATATAGAGGAGGAGGATGTTCATTATGTTGGTTGTGATATAATGTTCGAAAATATTCCATCACTAATATCCAAAGAATAAAATATGGAACTAACTAAAAAGATGGGGGAGGAGGAGATAGTGAAACAAATATGGGGCCTTGATCTAGACAAAGACCTAGGTTCGGAAAACTTTACAATTTATTTTTTTCATGCTTATTGGTATTTGATCGAATTTGACTTGAAAAGGATGCTCAACTACTCATAATAGAACATTAATCTTGGTAGAAGTACTAACTCCTTTGTTTTAGCATTAATCCCTAAAGAGGTTAATCCATCTCTGTTTTCAAGATTCTAGTCCATTTCTTTATGTAATTCCTCTTACAAGATATTGACAAAGATAATAGAATATTTACTAAAGATTATTCTCCCTAAAGTTATGTTTTTCAACCAAGGAGGTTTTTATGTACAAATACAAATAATTGATAGTATAATATTGGTTCAATAGGTGATACACTCCATTTAAAAAAATAAAGAAAAATGAATGTTTATCAAAATGGATATGGAAAAATGCATATGACTGGGTAAGACGTTCACTTTTATTTGATGTTCTTCATAAATTTGGTTTTATAGAATATTTCATTCTTTGGGTGAAATATTCCATAGTATCCCCTTGGATCAATCCCCTTGTGAATGGTAAGACAATGTATTTCTTCAAGTCTAAAAGAGGGCTAAGGAAGGGATGTCCCCTCTCTTCCCGTCTCTATATAATTATGGTGTATTCTCTGAGTATATGATTAGAGAAAGAAAGAGTTATGGGTAATCTATATGAAATTAATATAGTAAGAGGTGTCAACCAAACAAATCACCCCCAATTTGTTGATGATGGTTTCCTGTTAGGGGTTCTTCATTCATCATAGTTGCAATATTTAAGTATATTATGGATCAATTTTTAAATTCTTATGGGGTAAAGTAAATAATGAGAAAATCCATATTTATGGATGGAATATAAGTGGAATTCTTCTTCAAAACATCTCAAGAATTTTAGGTTTCCCATGCTTACCAAATTGATCATACTTTAAATATTTGTTCATGCCAATCACTCTAGGAAATATGACATGAAATATTTGGCAAAATATAGTCGATAAAATCAAGAACATACTACAACATTGGGGCTCACATTGGTTAAACTTCGTAGGTAGAGTGGTTCGAACCAAATTGGTGTTATAAACCCTTACTATTGTTCAATGTTCATTCTTGTTGGCACCACCAAGTGTCATGCAACAAGATGGAAAACAAATATGTAAGTTCTTATGATAAGGTGGGAAAACCAACACAAAAAAATTCCACATTATCAATTGGAACACAATGAGAGACCCAAAAGAAAACGTGAGCTTAAAAAAAATAATCCAACATTAATGAATTTGGCAATGGGAGCTAAGGTCCTTTGGAGATTAATTTTGGAAAACCCGAATGGTGGAAAGAGATTTTCTTCAAAAAGTGTTTCCACACCACTAGGAAAAGGTGCTTGGGTCATCCTCTAAATGAGAATAAAATATCACCCATATGGAAGCTATGAAAAGTTGTAGCGCCAATTATCCATTCTCATTTAACTTGGATTCTTGGTAATGGTAATATGATCAAAATCTAGGAGAAGAGTATAATGGGGAAACTGTGACTCATCCACAATTTAGAAATTTATGAACTTAGAGTATGGATGATTTTTGAAAATATCAAAATGTTTTTTGACCTTTCTCTTTGGGATACCACATCATATTATCAGTGGTTGGATGGAAGACAGTGTGACCTCCATATCATATTGCTCCTTAGCTGATCAATATCTTTCTTCATCTCCATGGTTTTTCTCCTATGAGAAAAATCAAACTTGATCAAAGGGGTTGGGTTCTTAAAGGTAATGAGTAAACAATTAATATGGGATACAAATCTCAATTATTAGACCTTTTGTTACCTCCAAAGTCTAACATTTGGAATCATATTTGGAAAGGGGAAGGAATACCAAAAGTAAACATTTATTGTTGGATAATGGTTCATGGGGAACTCATAACTTCATAAAGTCTTCAAAAAAGAGTAATCCAAGGGCCACTAAGATGTGTTTTCGTGTAGAAATTCAAAGGAAACCCAGTGTCATATCTTCTCTAATTGTCCTAATTCCTTATACCAACCATGGATGCATGCATTTACGAAAATTGAAAGTAGATGGGTGTTTCCCCATTCCTGGAAGGAGATGCTTACAATTTGGTAAAAACAATATATTGGGAATTTTTTGAACAAACACATTCTCAAAATAAATTGGCTTGCAATGCCAAAATTTATTTGTTGGAAGATATGGCTTGCAAGAAATATAGTGCTCTTTTAGCAAGAGGACTTCAATCCTAGGTCTATAGTGAAAAAATCCCATGGTCCTCTAATCAGGGCTATCTAGGCTAGAGGAAGCAAAGGACATAATGTGTTGGTGTTAGAACATGAAGAGAGGGATTGGCTCCAAGAAATCCATATAGGAGGTTCCCTTTACCCAAGAAGCTTAATTAAAAGGAAAACTTCTAAAACATCATGGAAAATATGATTGTAATGAGAGGAATTTCGAAGATGGAAATCATCTTAGAACGAGCATTTTCTTTTATTTGATGGGGAATCCAAAGGAAAATCAAGGGTGGTTGGTGCAGGGGGGATCACCATAGATCCCGGTGGACACCAATAAATTAGCTTTGAATGGGATTCATGTGAAGAAACAAGTAATCAAGATGAAGAACTTGATCTTTATAAAGGACTCAATCTTCTTGATTCAATGCATATTAGGAGCTTGATTTTATTAGAGACTCTACAATCATCATAAAGAATATGCACAACTTTTCCACTCCTTTAGATTGCAATTCTGCAAGGCTTATATCTAGAATCCAATATAACATAAAAGGGTTTGAAAAGGTTGACTTCTTACATGTTGTAAGATCTAGGAGTCATCGAGCCAATGTGATATCTAGTGAAGCCTCTTGCTTCGAGGGAAAGAGAATAAATATA
>JASDQU010108566.1:156623-176289 GCA_032191745.1 Picea mariana
TAATGCATACTAAAGAAACACACTAAGAAACACACTTTTACCTAATGACACATTAGACCAAGTAGATCTTAACTAACTCCTAAGTGTCTAAATATCCTAACATCCCCCCTTAAAAACAACTTGAGATAGGATTGAAGGATTTACAATATTGATACAATAGGAGAAGGAAGGAAGAATTAAATCCTATCCCCCCTTAATGACAACTTCTTGAACTCCTAACATAAATCGAAGTTTGGAAAACTTCGCTTCTATAAGAGACTTTGTGAAAATGTCTACAACTTGATATTTTGTAGGGAAAAAGAGCACTTCAATAACTTGATCATGAATGAGCTTTCTGATGAAGTGAATGTTTAGTTTGGTGTGTTTGTTTCATTTATGTTGAACTAGGTCTTTGGCAAGCTTGATGGCACTCTCATTATCACACCAAAGTCTGATCAGATGTTGTTGTTGGAATCCAATCTGAAAGGATCTGTCGAAGCCACAAGGCTTCCTGACTTGCATTTATTGTTGCTCAGTACTTTGCTTTTGCTGAAGAAAGTGCAATAACCTGTTGTTTCTTACATGCCCAAGTGATAGGTCCTAAACCAAGGCTGAAAACATAACCTGCAGTAGACTTTCATTCATCAGGGTCGCTGACCCAATCTGAATCAGCGAAACCGACCAATAAAGGAGTCTTGCTTGAACTGTAATGTATTTCGAACTGAGCTATACCACAGACTTTAGATGTGAAAGTTATGCCCTTTTAAAAAAAAGAATAAATGGTAACCAAAGGACCATGTGGTGGTGTACGTTTCTTTATAAAGTGACCCACTTTAATAAAAATAAGTGGGGATCACTTTTACAATGAAATTACTGTATGAAAGAAAAGCTGCATGCAAAATAGATAACTCTAAAATAAAATATTAAAGCTACCTATAGTGATTCACTTTTATACTTGAAGTGAAATGCACTTTACAATTGAGCATGAACTTTTTCAAAAAAAGTAAACAAAAGAGAGACTTGAACTCAAGACCTCTTACTTAATAAGGCAACTTTTAACCAAATGGTCTAGCAAAACATATTGTATTTTTTAGCAAGAGGATTGTTGTTGTTGTTGTTGTTGTTGTTGTTGTTTTTGTTTTAGAAAGAGTATTGGGGGTGTTGTTGTTGTTGTTGAATATGGCCTTAGACAACGTGCTAAAAAAAACTCTTTTCACACAAGAAAAAATTGTGTTTCTCGATGACAACAAGGGTTAGATCTCGGTTAGCTTACCCGGAAAATGCACCTTTTCCTATCTATTTCTGATTTGTCAAGATTTCACAAGGTGCAAGGAAAAGAGAATATGAATATCTAAAAGAGTAGAAACCCAGAAACAAATAATATAAAACCGAAATAAAACCAAAATAATACTCTGCAAAAATTTAAAAATGGCGTATTGAGGCTTTATACCTCTGGATTTGACTAAAATGGTCATATATTGGGCGAACGGAAACCTTTTCGAGTGAAACAAAAAGTGTTCTTGACTGAAAAAAGTGCTATGGACACAATGCAAAAGTCATACCAGCCTATAAATGTATGAAAATGGTATAAAATGGAGATGAGAAAACTTGGCTTCACGATCTCGATCTACAACAAGAGCGGGTCTTCAAACAAGCTATGATACCATGTTTGAAAACACAGATATTCAAACAGAGGACAAACACATTTAGTAACCACTCACACAATCATATCAAAGATCAACACACCGATGTTTTGATGTGGTAAAACCCCTATGAGGAAACCTCCACGACCCCAGCCAATGCGGCCACTTGGAGAAGTTTATTAATGCAAAAGAAAAAGATTACAAAAAGATTTTACTAGATATTTTCTCACAATCGATCATTGGAAAATGACCCTCCATGCTCTTTAAATAGATATCATGGATCAATCAAGTGTTAATCCACGGATCAATGGCCGTTAAGATCAAGGAGAATATGAATCGTCAGATCACTCTATGCCGGGAATTTATTGTGATCGTCGGATTTCCTAACTACAAATGCATACTAATGCATACTAAAGAAACACACTAAGAAACACACTTTTACCTAACGACACATTAGACCAAGTAGATCTTAACTAACTCCTAAGTGTCTAAATATCCTAACAAGAAGAAAGGGCAAGAATATCAACACGAAAGAATAAGGTGTTCAAATCGCTATGCAAAGCATAGGAATTTCAAAACTAGTTGCAAAATCCAAGGCTTATCGTCTAATGGAGAATTCAACATCTCAAAAAAATAAGCTTCTAAAAGGGCATCATTAATGAAGAATTATTTCATTGGCATTGTTTGTCAACACATCATAGAGGGTAAAGCATCGTAATAATAAAGTAAAACACCATTGTCCAATTTCATCCGATGAATGTTTGGAAATGCTCCAATGTCAGATATGGTGACCTTCCCCAAAAGATTCCCCAATTGTTGTCATCTTTTACCATTAGTGGAATGTGGGAAAACAATATTCATCAAGTGCCACAACTTTTAATGGGGCATATGTTAGGATATGAATTGTTGGATGTGCAATGCCACAACATCTACCATTAAATGTTGCACTGTTGGGTGGTTATTTATCTCCATGGATGTGTTGGGGGATGCTCTGTGTATTCTTCTTATTACGTGCAACATTTTCGAGAAATCCAACACTTTGGGAACTAAAGATTCCATGATGGTGCTAATCAAGACAGTCACAATGTTTCCCCCCCCACTTGGAATACCTACCCTTTTTTAGATCTTGGCAATCATCCTCATTGGAAACTACAACCCCACCTTCATTGTTTTTCTCACCACCTTGTTGCTCAAACCTCCTTCCTCCTCGAGTCTCACTCCCTTCTCACCACTCTTCTCCAAACTCTCCATTTTCTCAACATTGTGCTTTCTCCTCCTTGCTTATACAAAGAAGTCATTATCTAACATTGCTTTCTTGCTTTACCAAAAAGCCAAGAAAACCACACAGGGAACTACAATTTGATGGGATCGATGGATTTAAATTTTAGCCAAAGGAACAACCACATTTACCTCTCACTCCTTCGAGCATGCTTAACCAACCAATTTCAAGGATTCTAAAAGAGATGGTCATTCATGTAATTACCATGTTCCCAATTAAAAATAAATCCACCTTAAAGAAAGTCTTATAAATGTAATAATAAAGGAAATAGAGAATGCAAACACATCTCCATAAATTACACTGACACAAAAGAATCCTAGCCTAAAATAAGATATTCAAAGCAATGAGGATTCAAACCCTATAAAATAAGGAAGAATGAATAAACTTATGATGAAGAAAGTCTTGTAGAAGGTGATGAATTATGTTGCATTGAGTAAATACTTTTCATATTTGAGGTCATAAAAAAGTATAATAAACATAAGATCTAGTGTATCCCTAAATCCGCAATGTGACCAAAGTATCCTTAAATTTGCAATGCCTCACAAAGCTACCATCTTAATCTAGAAGTTTAAAAATATTTTAATATTCAAGTGCAAAAACAAAATGCAATACCCCTCACAAAAGTACCTCATAAAACTACCCTCTAAATTTAGAAGCTAAAATTCTCTTTTATTATTCAAGAATAAAAAAATTAAAAACATAATAAATATAATACCAAGGATATCTTCAATCGTGTATTTTAAAGATTCTACGTTTTGACATTTTTTGGACATATTTTTTTGTTAAATTTGTTGGAAATCCTGTCAGAAATTATTGGAATTGTATATTTCAATGGTTGAGTCTATATACTCCTAGTGCCCCATGGGTTTTTTCAGGACAATGAAACTATTTATGCATTCAAAAATGGAATTTAAATAACAAAAATGGGCAATTTCACCAAAAAATGCAATTTATGGATTCTAATGAAAAATACCAAAGTATAGAATGTTTAGAATGTTTGGAAAACGCCTATCCTTCAGTGTGCAACACCTCACAAACCTACATCTCATTCAAATATTGATCATGGGATCTATAAATCATGTTGTGAGGACTTCAAATTCTCATATGACAATCTTCAAATTTTTATTTAATGACTCTCTAAATTTTCCTGTGGAAAATGAAGAGTGTATACTTTGGAGTTGTCTAACTGTTCTACGTTTTGGCCCTTTTCGCCTGAATTTGGTGACATAAATCTACATAAAATCACAATTTTCTATAATTTAAATTGTATTTATGAATGCAGAAATGGATTCATCTTGATGAAAAACCTTGGGACATTCTGATTACACAGAATTAATCTCTCAAATATACAGACCCAATAAACTTTTTCTAAATTTTGAACAAAATTAAATAGAGAATATCACCAAAAAAAAAAAAACCTCAAAACAGCCAAACTACAACATATACTTTGACTTGTCATAAATACCACCTCTACCCACATGTGACCATGCTTAAGCACTAGGCAAAACCCTTATGAAATCCCCTCGAATATTGACAACAAGGGTGGATGGCCAAGAACTATGGCATAATGACAACCACATGGATTGTTGGAAACTATGATAGGTAGGAGATGCAACCATAAGAATTACTGAAATAAAATTCACTGGAATGGAATCATGACAACAAAGGGTGAATTGTCTGAAATTAGGACATGTAGGGGGTGGAACCATTCCTACAAGCCTTGAATTTTCATGGTTCCATCTCAGCCTTTGATAATGTCAAACAAATAGTGGCGGTTCGGTTTGGTGCTTAAGTTTTGGCGTGCTATCTTGCGCACACAATTTCTGCTATTTTTATCGATCGACAGGAATTCTACGCAACCCCACTATTGGCAGCTTCGATGAAAGTCCTAGCCTTGTGATTACAGTTGAAAACCCTTGTCAAGTAATCTTACACCAACGTCGACTTACATGACAAATCTGGATCATCTGGACTACATACGGGCAATTTCCTCACCATTGCTTCTGCCACACAATTCATGCCTTGTCATGCACGCATGCCATGGAGGCTATATTTATATAAAAAGCCCCCCCTATTTCACTACAATTCAAGATTTAATCCTTTCCCTGCATTGAAGACACACTTGGATTATTTTTCCACTTGTGCTATGGAATAATGCTTTTTGGTTATGGTGTGATGATGTTGATGGTGTTGATTATTTGGGTTGGTTTTCATTGATGTCAACCCTTGAAGAAAGTTCGGTAGACAATTCCAGTAGCACAAAGGTTTGGTTAATGGACCCAATTTTGTTTGATGTATAATGGTATGAGTTTTAATATATTTGAAGGTAAGACTATTATGGATGTATAGTACATGTCATTCCATTTATGGTGGTATGTGGAATGTCACATAACTCCTCAATTCCTTATGTGATGAGAGTATGATGAGCCCATTCCAATCTATTATGATAATACAAGTTCCATCAATATCTCAAAGAACCCGGTGATGCACTCCAATACGAAGAACATTCCAATAAAGTATCACTTTCTATGTGAACAGGTTGCAGAGAAGAACATCATAGTTGAATATGTGGGCACAAAAGAAAAAGTGGCAGACATCTTTACAAAACCACTTCCAAGGGAAGCCTTTGAGTATTTTTTCCAGAGACTCAGAGTAAATCATGTTGTGAGGATGATGGTGTTGATTATTTGGGTTGGTTGACATTGATATCAACCCTTGAAGAAAGCCTGGTAATGAATTCCGGTAGCACAAAGGTTTGGGTAATGGACCCAAGATTGTTTGATGTATAATGGTATGAGTTTTAATATATTTGAAGGTAAGACTATTCTGGATGGATAGTACATGTCATGTCATTTCCGGTGGTATGTGGAACGTCACATAACTCCTCACGGTTAGAGAGTTATGGCCCAACATAGTAGCACAGAAGGAAGAAGCAGAAATGAGAGAGAAGATATTGACAGATCATATTAAGGAAAGAATTAACGATCTAAACCAGCTTGAGGCAGAGTTTGGTCTAGAAGTGAAAGGACTTGAAGAAGAAATATTCACATTAAAAATTCATCTTGAAGAAGAGAAAAGAATATAAGAAGTCATGAATTCTCAGATAATGAAGAAAGAAGAAGAGGTTGAGAAGCTTGAAGAAGAAGTTGTCACATTGAGAAGTAAAATCATCAAGCTCAACAAGAATGTTGAAGAGATAGAAACATCCACATCAGTTATAGAGAATGAAGAGAAGCAATCTAGGTTGCTAGAAAAGAAGAATGAAGAAAATAGAAAGAGTTATGTAGAAGGAATCAAAGGAAGAAATCATGGTCAACCGGAATCTAAGAAAACTATTGGAGATACATCTTCAAGAAGACCATCCATTCTCAAGCCACAAAGAATATTCAATCATGATCATGATCAGTCAAGGCAGAAATTCAAAAGGACTACACCACAAAGAAGATCACTCACTCCCAGGTATGCAAATTTATTTTATGGTCATTATTTTTACTGTACTAATTTTGGACATAAGGTTGCAGATTGCATGGATTATAAAATAAATGTTCAAGCAATAAATGCCTATGTGGCCCCACGTAACATTGAATGTTACAAATGTCATAACTATGGACACATAGCTAGTGATTGTAGAGCATGATCGATACTTCCATGAAAGAGAACACTAATATCATATATAAGAAAGTATGTATAAGAAAACAAGAACATGTGAACAAAGACTAGGTCCCAGAGATCGCAAGATTGGCAATAAAACGAGATGAAGAAAATTCTACAGAGAAAAAGAAAGATGTTAGATACATAAAGGTTTAGAAAATAGCTAAAAGAAAATAAGGAGCAAGTTCAAGAGATTGTACTTTTAGGCATTGTAGTGAAAGATGAATCCACATACAGAAAGAAAGAAGTCAAAGCTCAGAGAAATGATGAATCTACCAATGAAGATGATGATGAATACACATCAGAGCAAGAATTTTTCTGAGTCATCCGGCTTAGAGACTCTCAGGTAATATGAATATTAGACAGGGGGAGTCTATGCGTTAGCTATGACAGACCAAAGAACCATCCTTCGAGAAGCTTGCAATGTTTTAGTAGAGAAATCCGGAGTAGTTAGTTAGTTGAAGCACAATTAGTTGTAGTAGTAAAGACTTCATGATAGTATAGTGATAAATGGGTCAACATTATGGACAATTGTGCAGTAGAGTCTTGGATAGTATGGACAGAGATGGATTTGTAAGAACACTTAGAAGGTTTGGACAGATATATGATAGTGTATGATATCATGGATTCATATATTGGTTCAGAGAGTGGTTCAAAGACAAATGAACATTATCATAATGGATGACAATTACACAGGAAATGGTTCAAACAATGCTAATGGATTCCAAATTGATAGATATATCTAGACACCTGCAGTGCATACAATAGTTCACATTCAAAATAGAGTAATGCTCAGAAACAACAATGAAAAAACTCCCTACGAGCTATGGAATGGAAGACCAGCAAATGTGAAGCACTTCATAGTATTTGGAAGCAAATGCTACATCAAAAGAGAAGATGGCAGAATGGGAAATTTTGACTCTCGTGTGGACAAATGAGTACTTGTTGGTTACTCAAGTATAAGGAAAGCATACAAGTATTACAATCTTAGGTTGAACAAAGTTGTGGAAAACATCAATGTAACAATTGATGAAACAAGTGGACGATAATTAAAAGAAGAATAAAATGAGTTAGTGGAACAACTTTACAAAGAAGAAGCAAAAGATGAACAAGGGTTCAAGAAAAGGAGGTGTAGACATCAACCTCTACATCAAGGTTAAGCCGGGAATTTTCAAAGGATATGTAGAATGAATTTGAAATGTCATTACTTCGAGAACTATCCTTCTTTCTGGGTCTTCAGATATGTCAAAGAAACCAAGGAATTTGTATTTCTCAAACTAAGTATATCAGAGAAATGCTAAAGAGGTTTGGAATGGAAGATTGCAAACCAGTTACCACTCCTATGCAAACCAATTGCAAGTTTAGCAAAGATGATGATTCAAAGTCTACAGACTAGAGGAAATACATGTCAATGATTGGTAGCTTACTATATGTGACAACATCTAGACCAGATGTAATGTAGGTAGTTGGACAGGTGGCACGATTTCAAGCAACACCAAAGGAATCACATGTATTAGCAGTGAAGGGGATTTTCAAATATCTCAAAAGAATAGAAGATTTTGGATTATGGTATCCAAAAGGGAGGATCTATCACTTATTTCCTACACAAATGTAGATTGGGCAGGTTGCATTGATGACCGACGAAGAACCAGTGGAGTAGCGTTCTACTTGGGTGAGTGTTTAGTATCTTGGCTAAGAAAGAAACAATCATCAATATCTTTATCTACACCCGAAGCAAAGTATATTGCAACAGCAGGATGTTGTACTCAAGTTCTATGGATGAAACAAACTTTGACAGATATATAGGTTGAGTATGATGAGTCCATTCCAATCTATTGTGATAATACAAGCACCATCAGTATCTCAAAGAACCCGGTGATGCACTCCAAGACAAAGAACATTCCAATAAAGTATCACTTTCTATGGGAATAGGTTGCAAAGAAGAACATCAGAGTTGAATATGTGGGCACAAAAGAACAAGTGGAAGACATATTTACAAAACCTCTTCCAAGGGAAGCCTTTGAGTATTTTCACCAGAGACTCGAAGTAATTTCTACTCCAAAATGAATGCTTTTGAATGCTTATCTTATATGTCTTATATTTACACAAGGAAGCACCATAAATAGGAGATTTCAGGTTGCGGGATCAGTTTCAGGAAGAGTTCAGTGAGGGGGAGTATCCCCAAGGAAAATTGATTTAGAGGGAGTGACCCCTGATGGAAAGATACCTTTGTCATTGATGAAAAAGGGGGAGAGATTTATCAAATGAAAAGGTAAATGCTTGGAGAAAGAGCACAGAGGCATGGTTCCAGGGGGATCAATGGTCACAGGGGAGCATGAGTGATATGACTTCAGTATTGCATCAGATTGTTTCCATCAATGCCAAAGGGGGATAGTGTTGATTATTTGGGTTGGTTGTCATTGATGTCAACCATTGAACAAAGTCCGGTAGAGAATTTCAGTAGCACAAAGGTTTGGGTAATGGGCCCAAGTTTGTTTGATGTATAATGGTATGAGTTTTAATATACCATTTCTAGTGGTATGTGGAACATCACATAACTCCTCACGGTTAGAGAGTTATAGCCATGTGAAGTTGGAGAACCCTCATGGGTCATCTAGAAGCCCCAAAAGGTCAAAGTAGTCAAAGTGGTTGCAAAGAAGAAATTATTTAAATATTAAAGTGAAGTGATGAGTGAACTATAAGTCAAAGTGGATACAAAATAAATTATTTAAATAATAAAGTTAATGGAGAAATTACTAAGTGGACAAGTGGTTCGAAGTGGGTTAGCCCTAAAATAAGGAAAGTGGTTTAAGAGATTTTAAAAAGTAAATAATAAAGTGAAGTGATGAGTGTACTATAATTCAAAGTGGATACAAAATAAATCTTTTAAATAATAAATTTAATGGAGAAATTACTAAGTGGACAAGTGGTTAGAAGTGGGTTAACCCTGGAATAAGGAAATTGGGTTAAGATGGCTAAAAGGTAACCCCTTGAAGAAGCTACATAAAAGTATAAATAAGAGGAAAGGCTCTCTAATTTTAATCACACTTGAGAATATTCAATATCTACAAGTGAATGAGGTAACCAAAGGATATATAAGATGAATTTAAGAGAAAAGGTGAAGTAAAGAAGGTTGAAATTCAAGGGAGGATAAATTCGTTTGATGATGCTTTCTAAGGTTTATTTATAGGTCATCTCACCATTTTCGCAATAACCGTTTTTATAGAATGATTCAGACTGTTAAATTGGGAGGTCGTTGAGGAAACATATCCAAGTAGCTGTGATAAAAATTTCAGCTTGTGGGTCATTGTATTTTTGGATTTACACTCCATGGAAAATAGGGTTTGTGGCTAGTCCTGAAACTAGTCTAAAACAAGTGTTTCAAGTAAGAACATCATAACTTCTTCATAACAGATCCAAATTCAGTAATACCAAATTTATTGGTTAGAGTAAAGTCTGCATTATTCTTTGTACTATTTTCAGATCCATACAACAAATATTATGTGTGGGGCACGCTCTACAAGTTCTCTCTCTAGAATAAGCCAAAATTCAACAAGCTATGTCATTTTTGCTATAACTCCTTTTTTAAGAGGTTCTAAGTAGTGAAGTATGGAGGAATTTCATAAAATAAACTGAAGAATATTGTGTATTATTTTTAGATATTTATTCATTACAGGTACATAGTTATGATTATTGCAAGTTAGGGTTGTTGACTAATCCAAAATTAGTCATGTGAGAGTAGGGTAAAGTTTGATGAAAAGGTCAGTCTCTTCTTGTTAAAGTTAAGGAAGGTTTGAAGGTATGTGATCATATACACCAAGTCTTTTACAAAGTTACAAATCAGATTTGGATGATAAAATTGATGAGAGATTTTTGGTTAAGGTATGTTAAAGATATAGGTTGTATAATAGTGAGGTTGTGGCACATGGTTTGATGTAATGGTTTATGGCATTTGGTTGTTAGAGAACTTTTTGATGGTTATATTGGTATATGTATTTGGTATATGGTTGAGGTACATGTTGGCTACATGGTTGAGACAAGTAGTTGATGAGTTGGCACATACATGAGGTGTATAGTTGATGATGTTGGTACATCTTGATGAGTCATAGTTGATGAGTAGTTGATGCATGATTGGTACATACTTGGTACATGGTTGGAGGAACTTGTTAGTAGTATTGTTGACACATGGTTTGTGGATGATGTAGCATACTTGTCTTGGTATATTATTAGAATCACGTATTGATCTTAGTGATGATTATGCATTGTTGTGTTATGCTTGGTTGATGCACATCTTGGTGATATTGTGCATATGGTTGAGAGTTGTCTTGGTGATTGATCTTGGTGAGTAGATCTGATTTGGTTGATAAGATTGATGAGACAGGTTGTTGTGATAATTTGTTTGGACAATTTATTATGACAGGTTATTTGTATAGGTTTGGTGCATGGTTTATGCATTTGTTTATGGTATAGGTTGATATATGGTACGTGTTGGCATAGGTTATTGGTACAGGTTGTTACAGGTTGTTTGGTCCAGGTTGATTGGTACATATTTACAATAGTATACCTCACATTGATAGTGTGATAGTGGTTCCATCATTCTACTTATATTTTAGGGTGGCTGGTCGAGGCAAAGATAGGTGGTTGTAGCCACCCTCCATTTGTAGTTAGAGAACATAGGGGGTTGTAGCCAGAGAATTGGGGAGTTGGAGCTTCCTTCAGGTTGTAGCTTGAGAAACTAGGGGGTTGGAGCCTCCTTCCAGTTGCATCTGGAAAACAAAGGAAGTTGGTGCTTCCAATGAATGTAATTCTTAAAGGAATATAATAAAAATCATTATGTGGTTTTCTCCTTCTTTGGGTTTCCACATAAAAACACTGGTGTACTGTGTATGTATATGATTGCTCATTTGTTCATTGTTTATTTACTCTGCAACTATTGGATGATAATGCTACATTGATATAACACTTTCATTTTGTGGTTAAAAATGATTATTGCTCTATTGTTGATTCACCACCCCTCTAATTAATCCAACAGATGGTGCACTATCTCTAGGAGGTCATTCTCTTTCTTTTGTGGAGGTTTACTTTGGCATGTTAATGCTTTTTATTGAATGGTATGGTATCTTTAATTTGTTGTTTTCATTTATAATTCAAGATACGGTTGTTTTGGCCATGACTATATAAGGAGTATAAGGGCATACACCCCTATTCTAGTTTCCACCATAATTGTCAAGCTTTTAAAATTGTTTTGCAGGGGTTTAGTTGAGGAAGTAAGAGGATTTACACCTCTCATGTTCAAACCATAGATAGGTTACCTTCCTTGGGAAGTAATAGTGTTTACACCCCCAAGGATTTAATAACCCTAGAAATTTATTCTTGACCCCATTAACCCATAACTAAAGGCACTAACCTTGCATTGGAGAAATAAAATATTGCATTGGGAAACATAATTTTTGGTCATTTTTACTTCTTGCAAAGTGGATTGCATTCATTGTGCCTTGGGAACCTCTCAGACACTAGGGTGTCTCCATCAATGGGATACTTATTTCTGATGTTATAAAATTACATCTTCAGCCATTAGGGCTTCAGAAACCCTAACTCATTTGCTTGAATAACTCTCTTATCAACCATTGGATTTTGCTCAAACTTTGCACACTTATTCTTCTTGGTCTACCGCAATTTTTGGAAAAGTTTGAGGGGTTTTCAATTGCTGATTTTATTGTTTCAATACATTGAATGTTACAGCCATAAGTCTAATACAATGTTTTGCAAACAAGTGTTTACAACAGCCTTATCTTTTTATGCTAGAATATTGGTTTTTCATCTTGAGTTTAGCTAGTCATTAACTAGTCTTTCTCTTCTATCTTCTACTTGATCTCTAGCATTTATTGAGAATATTATAGTAACATATTATTGATTATATATATTTTTATCCATTGCTACAAATTAGGGACATCAAGCTTAACTTGTTGATCCAACTAACATACATCATTGCAAATTGTTTTTTCTTGTGTCTCGGGCATGTATTTCACCATTTACAGGTTACTCAAAATACTTGGAAACCCTTGCACCTTCCCAAGAATTCATTCCACACATTTAACTCCACTTAGAATTGAGCTCTAGGGGCTCCACTTCCATCTCTATCCATATCCATCTCATTCACCCTAGGGTCACCGGTATCTCCTCCCTAGAGTGACCTAGTCACCCTTGAAGTGTTGGACCTACATAAAGGTGACATTGGGTGTATGATTCCCAATTTGTAGCACTTTATTTGTGGTTGGGTCGAGATTTTCCCAACTTACAACCTGTGATATAAAATTTTGGCACCATTGTCGAAGAAATTTTGAATCTTCTTTGTACCCTAAGGAAAATTTGGTATGCTATCCCAAAGCCTTTCCCTTTGTTTGCCTGGAAACTCCACCTAATGGATGTTTCCTTTCCCTTTTCCTTGATTATATCATCTTGAAACTCATCTAGCAAATCCACCTTCCCAGAATCCTTTTTTCCCCAAACCTTTTCCCCTTGGGAGGTTCAAGCCTTATAAGGTTTACCAAACAAGGCCTCCTCTCAAGTCTCCCATTGCTAAAACCATTTTCCATAATGCCCTCATGCGTTTGTGGTATTGATTCAAGAAGAGTCGAGGTCTTGGGGGTGTGTGAAGATGTTGACATATTTTTGATAGGTTTTCCACATATCAGCGTCCTCATGTACATATTGGTGATCGATGTTCTGGATTCCTGGGACATGCTCTTGTCGAGGACCTGGTCCTCAACCCTTGGAGGTTTCCTTAGAATGAACCTTACACATGCATATATTCCCATGGGTGATGGAACATATGAGATCTTACATAACAGGGAAAAGAAATATACACTTGTGATGGATATGAGGGGCCCTAAGTATGTCAGTGAACACTATTATGATATGCCTCCACAAGTTATTGAGTATGATCCATCTAATTTACCCTTCATGCAGGAAGATTCCATAGAGATGTTTCTCCCATTGAAATATAAGAAGAAGACTGCAAAGTACCATGGGAAGGAGCTAGGGTCTATTCATATTATGCAAGAAGAAGATACGAAACATGAAGAAATTGTCAAAGATACAGTCCACACAGAGCCTCCACATGATAAGAATGAACCTTGCATCGTTTTGAATCAAGGAAGCCTTATGCTCATGTAGGACAGAAGAAAGGGAAAGACCATATATGACCAGAAAGAAAACAATTTATGGTTTGGACCTTACATCATCAAGAAAAAGTCTTACAAAGAAAGGTACCATCTAACAGCATTAGACGGGAGGAAGATGCCACTACCGGTAGATAGATAACTTTTCCAACCTCACATCCAGGTCACATGACTTCTTCAGGGCCCATGCCCCAGGTAAGTAGGTAATTCATTTTTATTCCTTGCATTTGCATCTTGATTGCTCATATTAGTTTAGATGCATTTTATTTTTATTTTTCTCTACTTGCATATTGATTTCATGCTTAGTTTAGAATTTTTTGAAAAAATGTCAAAATTTTCTTTTTCTAGCTTGGTTGGTTTTGATTATGATCATATGAGAACAAGGATGAGTAGGCCATATTGAACTTGACAGTTTGATGTTTCCTTGCAGGAACAGGTCTACCAGGAGATGTTGTGGTTCTCATGCACTCTACGACGAGCACATGTCCCCAAGGAGGAGCCAGATGTTATCCCCATTTTGTGGATAACTAAGGAGATTATGTCTCAAGGCCTTCAAGTTGCAGATATGGAGTGTCGAGAGACTACATGACCAACAATACCCTTTTGCACAGAAGGAAACCCGTCTCACCACCACAGATGGTCATAGATTTACAAATAGCATCCACCACATCAGCTGGCTTCCGGAAGGCATTAGGCCTTGCTCCATGAGGTACAAGTCAGTATTATGGTGATCATCATTTCAATATTTAATCCAATTGAGTATGTTGTATCTTAGATTTCTCTATATTTCATTATATATGCTTGGACATTATGAAATTTTCCCTACTTCACCTTGGTGGTTGACATTGTGCCCTAGTAAGTAGTCTTCCTTGGGGATGGGTTTTCTACTAGGAACTCCCTTAAAGATCCATCGTACCATTCTCGACCATACTTACCGCTTTCCATCATTTTTCCCTCAATTTCCTTATCTCTTGGGATTTTAGGGTGTATTGACCCAAGAAGGGGTTGTCCCTCATTCTATGGGAAGAAGGGGATGAAGGCCTAGATGGATTTATGTTGGGTAAAAGATAAAAGCCTTGTATAAGCCTTCCATATGATTTTCCCAAGGATCACCCAAGAAAGCAGTGAAACACTTATATTTGAGTAAAGGGGACTCACAATATAATAAAGAATGCTTAAAAGGTTAGTTGAAGGATAGGAGGTCTCATCATAAGCCGACCTATCACACCCATGAATGTCTAGTGCTATGACATTGCCATCATTTGGTCACCAAACTAGGGTAATGTCTCTCAGTTGCATGGCTAAGAGAAAGGGCATCTCATCACGAGCAAACCTTCTAATTTCTACTAGGTATTTGTGGGTAACATTGCCATTTTCTTGTCACCATGCTAGGGTAGTGACCTTCAACCTCTTCTTAAAATTATTAAAGAATAAAATAATGATAAATAATGGGCTTGGAAAAAGTGCATTGCGAACGAAGGTACCACACACCCTCTACAAAGTCACCAATGAATGAGATACTATGACCCCTTGTATGTCATGAGCCCTATTCCCATTGAGTCTTGACCCAAACTAGTTCATCCACTTTACATGGCTTGGAGAGGGATCTCTTGGAAACTCTCCTTGACCTATGACAAGATCTACCCAATACGACACCTCGTCAATCCTCCCATATTCAAGCTTGACAAGTCGCATAGCATCGTTGAGAAATTAATTGTTTCATATAGTTATATTTGATGCACATGCTTAGGTGGATCATTTATTGATTGGATTCAATTATCATGATGTTATGACTTTATATCCTTGGAGAGCATGCTCATTTGTCTTTGCAGGACCTAGTTGGTGGACAATTTTGGGAGAACAAACCTAGCTCGGGATTCCATGGGGCTACAATCCCATAGGTTGGATGAGATGGGTCTGCATGCTAGATAAGAAAGATCAAACTTGGAAGGCCTTGAAGATGACTTGTATGACATAGCCTATCCCCCACATGCCAAACATTTTTCCTAGGAGAGAAAAAAACGTCACTCCTAGAGGCATGACGTCACCTAGGGGGGTTAAGGCTTGGTGGTGAGGTGGCATACATTGGCACTTGGATGTCTTGAAGGGGCTTGAGCCTTCAACATGAAGGAATTTGTTGGGTTATTTAAATGTGGCTTTGGTAAGCCTCTCTACTCCTCTCCATCACCAACGACCTCCTCCAAATGCCAAAATCCCCCCTAAAGGGGTGACGTCCTATTAAAACTAGGGTTTTATTTGTGCAAAATTAAAAATTTAATGAATTATTTAATATTACTTTGTTAAAGAGGGAAATATTAGGGTTGTTGACCCATATTCTTGTGGTTTACCCCTTAATTTATGGACTAGTCACCTTAGTGACATTTTGTATAAAAAGAGATCATAAGATCTCATTTGAACATAACTCTCTCTCTTATGAGAAGTATTCATCTGAAATATTCTCTACACTTGGAGTATTTTTCCTCTTGTGCTATGGAATAATTATTTTTGGTTATGGTGTGATGATGATGATGGCGCACTATCTCTAGGAGGTCATTCTCTTGCTTTTGTGGGGGTTTACTTTGGCATGTTAATGCTTTTTCTTGAATGGGATGGTCTCTTTACTTTTTTATTATCATTTATAATTCAAGATAAGGTTGTTTTTTCCAAGTATAGATAGGGAGTATAAGGGAATACACCCCTATTCTAGTTTCCACCGTAATTGTCAAGGTTTTAAATTGTTTTGCAAGGGTTTAGTTGAGGAAGTAAGAGGATTTACAAGATTTACACCCCTCATATTCAAAACCTAGCTAGGTTACTTGCCTTGGTAATTAAGAGGGTTTACATCCCCAAGGATTTAGTAACCCTAGATTTTTCTTCTTGACCCCATTAACCCGTAACTAAAGGCACTAATCTTGCATTGGAGAAATAAAATATTGCATTGGGAAATGTGATTTTTGGTCATTTTTACTTCTTGCAAAGTGGATTGCATTCCTTGTGCCTTGGGAACTTCACAACCAATAGGGTGTCCCCATAAAGGGTATACTTCTTTCTGATGTTATAAAATTACATCTTTAGTCATTAGGGATGCAGAAACCCTAACTCATTTTCTTGAATAACTCTCTTATCAACCATTGGATTTTGCTCAAACTTTGCACACTTATTCTTCTTGGTCTACCGCAATATTTGGAAAAGTTTGAGGGGTTTTCAGTTGTTGATTTTTTTGTTTTAATACATTGAATGTTACAGACATAAGTCTAATATAATTTTTTGCAGACAAGTGTTTACAACGGCCTTATCTTTTTATGCTAGAATATTGGTTTTTCATCTTGAGTTTAGCTAGTCATTATATAGTCTTTTTCTTGTATCTTCTACTTGATCTCTAGAATTTATTGAGAATCTTATAGTACCATATTATTGATTATATATATTTTTATCTATTACTACAAATTAGGGACATCAATCTTAACTTGTTTATCCAACTAACATACATCATTGCAAAGTGTTTTTTCTTGTGTCTCGAGCATGTATTTCACCATTTACAAGTTACTCAACATACTTGGAAACCCTTGGACCTTCCCAAGACTTCATTCCACACATTTAATTCCACTTATACTTGACCTCTAGGGGCTCCACTTTCATCTCTATCCATCTCCATCTCATTCCCCTAGGGTCACTAGTATCGCCTTTGTTAAGCCCTAAATAGTGGAACATTACCCCTTAATTGGGGCATATTACATTAGTAATGCTATTTTATTTATGTTGGCTTGGGTCCATTAGTTGTAATTGTACCTCCTAGTCTCTTATATATACCAAGGAGACCTTTTCATTTGGAATCATCTTGTATTTGGAAATTTATGTGGTGTATAAGGAGGTTTCACCCTCGAAGAGGATTATTATCTGAAATTCTCTCTTTTTCAAGTCATTAAGTACTTATTCTGAGGTTTTTTTATGCTATTTTGATATTTGGTTCTTAACATTTGGTATTAGATCTCAAGGTCTTGGGGTTTCACTACTACATCTGAGACACCATGGAAGTTTTTCTATAACTTTTTTTATACAATATGTCAGAAGTAACCCCTTGGAGGATATTTCATAGACAGATCAAGGTACAAGGGGTTCATATTTCATCTCTTGAGGCCTTATACTTTCAGATATATAGCCTGTGTAAGATAGGGTTATGGAATCATATTGAATTTATCCATCTCAAAATGTTCACTATAACAACTTTTCTGTAATGTTTCAGACCCTGAAACCTGGAGGATATTCACATAAATTAGCAAGGTAGCTATGATAAAAATTTTAGCATCTGGGTCATCCTGATGTTGTAGATACACCCTGTGCAAGATAGGGTATCTGACTAGTCATATTAACTAGTCTCAAACATGTACACCAGGTAAAATAGTGATATCTTCTTTAGTGAGTATCCAAATTAAGTGAGACTAGTTGCATTGGATAGTGGACAGTCTATAATATTTCTGGTACAATTTTCAGAATCAAATATTAGATATTGTGATATCGTCATGCTTTACAAGCACGCTCTCCTAGAAGGGACAAAAATCTGCAAGGTGTGGGGAAGTTACCATAACTTCCACTTGGCACATCCCATTTTGATAAGACCTGTGGAATTGCAAAGAAGATGTATCAAATAACTAAAAATATAAATTTTCAGACCCAGAAGGTGTTAAGCCCTAATATTGGCTCATTACCCCTTAATTGGATCATATTATATTAGTAATGTTATTTTATTTATGTCGGCTTTAGGCCATTAGTTGTAATTATACCTTCTAGTCTCCTATATATACCAAGGAGACATTTTCATTTTGAATCATCTTGTACTTGAACATTTAAGTGGGGTAAAAGGAGGTTGCCCACTCGAAGAGGCTTATTATCTGAAATTATCTTTTTTTCAAGGCATTGAGTACTTTTCCTGAGGTTTTTCTATGCTATATTGATGTTTGGTTCTTAACATACGGTATCATAGTTCAAGGTCTTGGGGTTTCGCTACTATATCTGAGACACCGTGGAATTTTCGCTATAACTTTTTTTCTACAACGTTTCAGAAGGAACATCTTGGAGGATATTTAGTAGACGGATGAAGGTATGTTGGGTTCAAAATTCAGCTCCTGAGGCCTTATACTTTCGGAGATACAACTTGTACAAGATAGGGTTCTAGAATCATCCTGAAATGAGTCATTGCGGAATTTGTGCTATAAAACTTTTTCTATAACATTTTAGACCCTAAAATCTGGAGGCCATTTAGAAAAATTAGTAAGGTATTTATGGTAAAAATTTCATCTTTTGTGTCATCTCAAATTTGTAGATACACCTTGTGTAAGATAGGGTATCTGACTAGTCCTATTGACTAGTCTCAAGAAGGTGTTCCAGGTAAAACAATCATAAATTCTTGCTAGAGTATCCAAATTGAGTGGGACTAGTTTCATTGGATCGTGGACAGTCTGTAGTATTTTGGGTGCGAGTTTTAGAATTTGATATCAATTAGTTTGTGTGGGGCGTGCTGTACAAGTGAGATCTCCTGGAAAGGCCAAAAATTGGCAAGTTGTGAGGAAGTTACCGTAAATTCCACTTGGCACATCCAATTTTGATCAGGCCTATGGCATTGCAGAGAAGAAATATTAGAGAACTACCTAAAAGAAAGTTTCATACCCAGAAGGGCCAAAAATTTAGAGATAGAACAGATTAAATATTGTCTAGCAGAACCGCCTCAAAATCAAGATTCAAAAGTGATACTTAGCCAACATGCCACCAAAAAAGGGACCTTCTACACCAAATAAGCCTCCAGAAAATCCTAATTGGACTCTTGATGAAGGTGAAGAAATGCGTAGGGACATAAATGAACTACAAAAGAAGATGGATTCAATGGAATCTAAGTTGGATACTAAGATGGATTCAATGGAAGCTAAGTTGATGGATTC
>JASDQU010108566.1:181806-191854 GCA_032191745.1 Picea mariana
GTGGTTTTCTCCTGCTTTGGGTTTCCACGTAAAAACACTAGTGTACTGTGTATGTATATGATTGCTCATTTGTTCATTATTTATTTACTCTGCAACTATTGGATGATAATGCTACATTGATATAACACTTTCATTTTGTGGTTAAAAATGATTATTTCTCTATTGTTGATTCACCACCCCTCTCATTAATCCAACAGATGGTGCACTATCTCTAGGAGGTCATTCTCTTTCTTTTGTGGAGGTTTACTTTGGCATGTTAATGCTTTTTATTGAATGGTATGGTATCTTTACTTTGTTATTTTCATTTATAATTCAAGATAAGTTTTTTTTGGCCATGACTATATAAGGAGTATAAGGGCATACACCCCTATTCTAGTTTCCACCATAATTGTCAAGCTTTTAAAATTGTTTTGCAAGGGTTTAGTTGAGGAAGTAAGAGGATTTACACCTCTCATGTTCAAACCATAGATAGGTTACTTTCCTTGGGAAGTAATAGGGTTTACACCCCCAAGGATTTAATAACCCTAGATATTTATTCTTGACCCCATTAACCCATAACTAAAGGCACTAATCTTGCATTGAAGAAATAAAATATTGCATTGGGAAACATAATTTTTGGTCATTTTTACTTCTTGCAAAGTGGATTGCATTCATTGTGCCTTGGGAACCTCACAGACACTAGGGTGTCCCCATTAGTGGACTACTTATTTCTGATGTTATAAAATTACATCTTCAGCCATTAGGGCTTCAGAAACCCTAACTCATTTGCTTGAATAACTCTCTTATCAACCATTGGATTTTGCTCAAACTTTGCACACTTATTCTTCTTGGTCTACCACAATTTTTGGAAAAGTTTGAGGGGTTTTCAGTTGCTGATTTTATTGTTTTCATACATTGAATGTTACAGCCATAATTCTAATATAATTTTCTGCAAACAAGTGTTTACAACAGCCTTATCTTTTTATGCTAGAATATTGGTTTTTCATCTTGAGTTTAGCTAGTCATTAACTAGTCTTTCTCTTGTATCTTCGACTTGATCTCTAGCATTTATTGAGAATATTATAGTACCATATTATTGATTATATATATTTTTATCTATTGCTACAAATTAGGGACATCAAGCTTAACTTGTTGATGCAACTAACATACATCATTGCAAATTGTTTTTTCTTGTGTCTCGGGCATGCATTTCACCATTTACAGGTTACTCAACATACTTGGAAACCCTTGGACCTTCCCAAGAATTCATTCCACACATTTCAATCCGCTTAGACTTGAGCTCTAGGGGCTCCACTTCCATATCTATCCATATCCATCTCATTCGCCCTAGGGTCACCAATATCTCCTCCCTAGAGTGACCTAGTCACCCTTGAAGTGTTGGACCTACATAAAGGTGACATTGGGTGTATGATTCCCAATTTGTAGCACTTTATTTGTGGTTGGGTTGATATTTTCCCAACCTACAACTTGCTCTATAACATTTTGGCACCATTACCGATGAAATTTTGAATCTTCTTTGTACCCTAAGGAAAATTTGGTATGCTATCCAAAAGCCTTTCCCTCAGTTTGCCTGGTGACTCCACCTAATGGATGTTTCCTTTCCCTTTTCCTTGTTTAGATCATCTTGAAACTCATCTAGCGAATCCACCTTCCTAGAATCCCTTTTTCCCCAAACCTTTTCCCCCTGGGAGGTTCAAACCTTCTAAGGTTTACCAAACAAGACCTCCTCTCAAGTCTCCCATTGCTAAAACCATTTTCCATAATACCCTCATGTGTTTGTGGTATTGATTCAAGAAGATTTGAGGTCTTGGGGGTGTGTGAAGATGTTGATGTATTTTTGATAGATTTTCCACATATCAACATCCTCATATACATATTGGTGATCTATGTTCTGGATTCCTAGGGCATGCTCTTGCCCTTGGAGGTTTCCTTAGAATGAACCTTACACATGCATATATTCCCATGGGCAATGGAACATATGAGATCTTACATAACAGGGAAAAGAAATATACACTTGTGATGGATATGAGAGGCCCTAAGTATGTCAGTGAACACTATTATGATATGCCTCCACAAGTTATTGAGTATGATCCATCCACTTTACCCTTCATGCAAGAAGATTCCATAGAGATGTTTCTTCCATTGAAATATAAGAAGAAGACTGCAAACTACCATGGGAAGGAGCTAGGGTCTATTCATATTATGCAAGAAGAAGATATGAAACATGAATAAATCGTCAAAGATACAGTCCACATAGAGCCTCCACATGATAAGAATGAACCTTGCATCGATTTCAATGAAGGAAGCCTTGTGATCATGTGGGACAGAAGAAAGGGAAAGCCCAGATATGACCAAAAGGAAAACAACTTATGGGTTGGACTTTACATCATCAAGAAGAAGTCTTACAAAGAAAGGTACCATTTGACAGCATTAGACGGGAGGAAGATGCCACTACCAGTAGATAGATAACTTTTCCAACCTCATATCCAGGTCACATGACTTCTTCAGGGCCCATGCCCTAGGTAAGTAGGTAATTCATTTTTATTCCTTGCATTTGCATTTTGATTGCTCATATTAGTTTAAATGCATTTTATTTTTATTTTTCTCTACTTCCATATTGATTTCATGCTTAGTTTAGAATTTTTTGAAAAAATGTCAAAATTTTCTTTTTCTAGCTTGGTTGGTTTTGATTATGATCATATGAGAACAAGGATGAGTAGTCCATCTTGAACTTGACATTTTGATGTTTCCTTCGAGGAATGGGTCTACCAGGAGATGTTGTGGTTCTCATGCACTCTACGATGAGCACATGTCCCCAAGGAGGATTCAGATGTTATCCCCATTTTGTGGATAACTAAGGAGATTATGTCTCAATGCCTTCAAGTTGCAGATATGGAGTGTCGAGAGACTACATGACCAACAATACCCTTTTGCACAGATGGAAACTCGTCTCACCACCACAGATGGTCAGAGATTTACAGATAGCATCCACCACATCAGCTGGCTTCCGGAAGGCATTAGGCCTTGCTCCATGAGGTACAAGTCAGTATTATGGTGAGCATCATTTCAATATTTAATCCAATTGAGTATGTTGTATCTTAGATTTCTCTATATTTCATTATATATGCTTGGACATTATGAATTTTTCCCTACTTCATCTTGGTGGTTGACATTCTGCCCTAGTAAGTGGTCTTCCTTGGGGATGGGTTTTATACTAGGAACTCCCTTAAAGATCCATCATACCATTCTCGACCATTCTTACCACTTTCCATAATTTTTTCCCTCAATTTCCTTAACTCTTGGGATTTTAGGGTGTATTGACCCAAGAAGGGGTTGTCCCTCATTCTATGGGAAGAAGGGGATGAAGTCCTAGAGGGATTTATGTTGGGTAAAAGATAAAAGCCTTGCATAAGCCTTCCATATGATTTTCCCAAGGATCACCCAAGAAAGCAGTGAAACACTTATCTTTGAGTAAAGGGGACCCACAATATAATAAAGAATGCTTAAAAGGTTAGTAGAAGGATAGGAGGTCTCATCATGAGCCGACCTATCATGTCCATGAATGTCTAGTGCTATGACATTTCCATCATCTGGTCACCAAACCATGGTAATGTCTCTCAGTTGCATGGCTAAGAGAAAGGGCGTCTCATCACGAGCAAACCTTCTCATTTCTACTAGGTATTTGTGGGTAACATTGCCATTTTCTTGTCACCACGCCAGGGCAGTGACCTTCAACCTCTCCTTAAAATTATTAAAGAATAAAATAATGATAAATAATGGGCTTGGAAAAAGTGCATTGCGGACGAAGGTACCACACACCCTCTACAAAGTCACCAATGAATGAGATACTATGACTCCTTGTATGTCATGAGCCCTATGCCTATTGAATCTTGACCCAAACCAGTTCATCCACTTTACATGGCTTGGAGAGGGATGTCATGGAAACTCTCCTTGACCTATGGCAAGATCTACCCAATACGACACCTCGTCAATCCTCCCATATTCAAGCTTGACAAGTCGCATAACATCATTGAGAAATTAATTGTTTCATATAGTTATCTTTGATGCACATGCTTAGGTGGATCATTTATTGATTGGATTCACTTATCATGATGTTATGACTTTATATCCTTCGAGATCATGCTCATTTGTCTTTGCAGGACCTAGTTGGTGGACAGTTTTGGGAGAACAAACCTAGTTCGGGATTCCATGGGGCTATAATCCCATAGGTTGGATGCCATGGGTCTGCATGCTAGATAAGAAAGATCAGACTTGGAAGGCCTTGAAGATGACTTGGATGACATAGCCTATCCCCCACATCCCAAACATTTTTCCTAGGAGAGAAAAAACGTCACTTCTAGAGGCATGATGTCACCTAGGGGGGTTAAGGCTTGGTGGTGAGGTGACATACATTGGCACTTGGAAGTTTTGAAGGGGCTTGAACCTTCAACATGAAGGAATTTGTTGGATTATTTAAATGTGGCTTTGGGAAGCCTCTCTACTCCTCTCCATCACCAACGACCTCCTCCAAATGCCAAAACGCCCCCTAAAGGGGTGACGTCCTATTAAAACTAGGGTTTTATTTGTGAAAAATTGAAACTTTAATGAATTATTTAATATTACTTTGTTAAAGAGGGAAATATTAGGGTTGTTGACCCATATTCTTGTGGTTTACCCCTTAATTTATGGACTAGTCACCTTAGTGACATTTTGTATAAAGAGAGATCATAAGATCTCATTTGAACATAACTCTCTCTCTTATGAGAAGTATTCGTCTGAAATATTCTCTACACTTGTAGTATTTTTCCTCTTGTGCTATGGAATAATTATTTTTGGTTATGGTGTGATGATGATGATGGCGCGTTATCTCTAGGAGGTCATTCTCTTGCTTTTGTGGAGGTTTACTTTGGCATGTTAATGATTTTTCTTGAATGGTATGGTCTCTTTACTTTTTTATTATCATTTATAATTAAATATAAGGTTATTTTTTCCAAGTCTAGACAGGGAGTATAAGGGAATACACCCCTATTCTAGTTTCCACCATAATTGTCAAGCTTTTAAAATTGTTTTGCAAGGGTTTAGTTGAGGAAGTAAGAGGATTTACAAGATTTACACCCCTCATATCCAAAACCTAGCTAGGTTACTTGCCTTGGGAAGTAAGAGGGTTTACATCCCCAAGGATTTAGTAACCCTAGATATTTATTCTTGACCCCATTAACCCATAACTAAAGGCACTAATCTTGCATTGGAGAAATAAAATATTGCATTGGGAAACGTGATTTTTGGTCATTTTTACTTCTTGCAAAGTGGATTGCATTACTTATGCCTTGGGAACCTCACAAACAATAGGGTGTCCCCATAAAGGGTATACTTCTTTCTGATGTTATAAAATTGCATCTTCAGTCATTAGGGTTGCAGAAACCCTAACTCATTTGCTTGAATAACTCTCTTATCAACCATTGGATTTTGCTCAAACTTTGCACACTTAATCTTCTTGGTCTACCACAATTTTTGGAAAATTTTGAGGGGTTTTCAGTTGCTGATTTTCTTGTTTTAATACATTGAATGTTACAGACATAAATCTAATATAATTTTCTGCAGACAAGTGTTTACAAAAACCTTATATTTTTATGCTAGAATATTGGTTTTTCATCTTGAGTTTAGCTAGTCATTAACTAGTCTTTCTCTTGTATCTTCTACTTGATCTCTAGAATTTATTGAGAATATTATAGTACCATATTATTGATTATATATATTTTTATCTATTACTACAAATTAGGGACATCAATCTTAACTTGTTTATCCAACTAACATACATCATTGCAAAGTGTTTTTTCTTGTGTCTCGGGCATGTATTTCACCATTTACAGGTTACTCAACATACTTGGAAACCCTTGGACCTTCCCAAGACTTCATTCCACACATTTCATTCCACTTAGACTTGACCTCTAGGGGCTCCACTTCCATCTCTATCCATCTCCATCTCATTCTCCTAGGGTCACCAGTATCGCCTTTGTTAAGCCCTAAATAGTGGAACATTACCCCTTAATTGGGGCATATTACATTAGTAATGTTATTTTATTTATGTTGGCTTGGGTCCATTAGTTGTAATTGTACCTCCTAGTCTCCTATATATACCAAGGAGACCTTTTCATTTGGAATCATCTTTTATTTGGAAATTTATGTGGTGTATAAGGAGGTTTCCCCATGAAAGAGGATTATTATCTGAAATTCTCTCTTTTTCAAGTCGTTGAGTACTTATTCTGAGGTTTTTTTATGCTATTTTGATATTTGGTTCTTAACATTTGGTATCAAAGCTCAAGGTCTTGGGGTTTCGCTACTACATCTGAGACACCATGGAAGTTTTTCTATAACTTGTTTTATACAATATGTCAGAAGTAACCCCTTGAGGATATTTCATAGACAGATCAAGGTACATGGGGTTCATATTTCATCTCCTGAGGCTTTATACTTTCAGATATATAGCTTGTGTAAGATAGGGTTATGGAATCATACTGAATTTATCCATCGCAAAATTTTCACTATAACAACTTTTCTGTAATGTTTTAGACCCTAAAACCTGGAGGATATTCACATAAATTAGCAAGGTAGTTATGATAAAAATTTCAGCATCTGGGTCATCCTGATGTTGTAGATACACCCTGTGTAAGATAGGGTATCTGACTAGTCATATTAACTAGTCTCAAACATGTGCACTGGGTGAAATAGTGATATCTTCTTTAGTGAGAATCCAAATTAAGTGAGACTAATTGCATTAGATAGTGGACAGTCTATAATATTTCTGGTACAATTTCATAATCAAATATTAGATATTGTGATATTGGCACGCTTTACAAGCACACTCTCCTGGAAGGGACAAAAATACGTAAGGTGTGGGGAAGTTACCATAACTTCCACTTGGCACATCCCATTTTGATAAGACCTATTGAATTGCAAAGAAGACGTATCAAATAACTAAAAAAATAAATTTTCAAACCCAGAAGGGTTGAAATTTTGGAGATACAGCAAAATAAATATTGTCTAGCAGAACCACCTTGAAATCAAGGTTTAAAAGTGATACTTGGCCAACATTCCACCACAAAAGGGAACTTATACACCAAATAAGCCTCAAGACAATCCTACTTGGACTCTTGATGAAGGTGAATAAATGAGCAGGGACATAAATGATTTACAAAAGAAGATAGTAACAAAAGATGAACTACAAAGGATGATGGATTCAACTGAAGCTAAGTTGGAGGAAATAATGGATACTAAGATGGATGGTTTAAAAAGGGAGATCATGGAAGGATTGAAATTTTTCCTAATAGAGAGGACGCCTGAAAGTGAAAATGTATCCCATGAAATTTATGATGAGGACACAAGGAAAATGAATCAAGAATGGAGAAACTCCAACTTTGGGTTGAAGACTAACCACTTTCCTAATATCAATATGAAGAAGTTTGATGGCCAAGATCCAATCACACGGATACTTTAGATGGAGCAATTATTTGATTTACATGATGTGCCACATACACAAAAGGTACAAATTGCTTCTTTATATTTAGAACCCAATCAATTTGTGTGGTATCGATGGATTTTTTCTCATAAATCACTCGTCACTTGGACAATTTTCATGGAAGAAATGATAGCACATTATGAGGATACAAGGAGCAACACCTTCTTTAGCCAATTGATAAATCTCAAGCAGAGGGGTTCAGTTGCAGAGCACATTGAGAACTTCCAAAGATTGAATATAAAGGTAACAAATATTCCATATGAGCACCTGATTGATGTATTCATAGGAACTTTAAAGGATAATATTCAACATGAGGTTCACCTTTGGGAACCCAAATCATTGGAGAATGCATTCAAGGTGGCGATAAATGTTGAAAGTAAAAATATGGCTATGGCTACTAGAAGGACCAATCCTAACATCTATCGAGAGAATAATGTTCCTTCTTCTAAAACACCTCAAACTACAAGTTTGACACCTTAACAATTGGAGGAAAGAACAAAAAAATATTTATTCTTTAATTGTGACAACAAGTACAGTAAGGGACATAACTGTGGTGAGAAGAAATTATTCTACATAGATTATGAGGAGGAAGAAGAACAAGAACAAGAATAAGAACCATCTCAAGATGAAAGCGTAGAAGAGATTTATTCTGAAGAGTTGACTCCCACAATATCATGTAACGCATTGGCTGGAATTAACACTCCTCAAACCCTCAAGATTGAAGGATATATCAAAAATAAAAAGGTAATAGTCCTAATTGATTATGGTAGTACTCATAATTTCATTCACTATAAATTAGCTAGAGCTCTCAATTTTTTTATATATCCAGCGCCATAGTTTCAAGTAATGATTACAAATGGAGGAGCTATCAATTGCTCAGGAAAATGCAATAAGATCAATCTTACTATGGGGGAGTATGTAATGAATAGTCCAATGATTGTTATACCCATGGGTGGTGTTGATGCTGTACTAGGAGTCCAATGGTTACAGTCATTAGGAACAATGCCTTTTAATTTTCAAGAACTTTTCATGAAATTTTCATTGGAATGAAAATAAATTGAGTTAAGGGGAATCATAGGGAAACCCGGTAAGGTGATAAGCTCTAATGGCATGACAAAATTATTGAAAAAGGGGTATTAGGGTGTAATTGTACACCTATGCTCACTAGATATTCAAACATCTAAGCCATATATTCCCCTATACCTCCAAGGGATCATTGATAAGTATTACAAAGTATTTGAAGATATTCCCAAAGTTCGTCCACCCACTCAAAATCATGAACATGATATTCACTTAGTTGCTAGGAGTGTTCCTCCTAACATCAAGACTTATAGATACCCTTATGCCCAGAAGAGTAAAATTGAGTGTATGGTTGAAGAAATGTTAGAGGATGGCATTATTATACCTAGACAAAGTTCTTACTATGCACCAATAGTAATGGTACTCAATAAAGAGGGCTCATGGCGTATGTGTCCAGATTATAGAGAGCTCAACAAGATCACTATTAAATATAATTTTCCCATTCCCATCATTGACGAATTGTTAGATGAGCTACATGGAACAATATATTTCACAAAGTTGGATCTTCGTTCAAGGTATCATCAAATTAGAATGAAGGAAGCAGATATCCCAAAAACAACATTCCGAACACCTGAAGGCCATTATGAATTTTTGGTCATGCCTTTTGGCCTTACGAATGCATGCTCCACATTCCAAGGGTTGATGAATTCCATTTTCAATCCCTTCCTTCGAAAATTTGTGTTAGTATTTTTGATGATATAATAATCTATAGCAAGTCTTGGGAGGATCATGTATGACATGTTGACAAGGTGCTACAACTACTAAAGGAGCAACAACTATATGCCAAGCCATCCAAATGTTTTTTCGGGGTGAAGGACGTAGATTATTTGGGTCATATTGTATCTCAAGAAGGTGTCAAGGTAGACCCTAACAGATTATGGCCATGATGGACTAGCCGATTCCGAAAACATTGAAGAATCTTAGAGGATTTTTGGGTTTGACATGTTACTACCGCAAGTTTTTTCGAAACTATGGAAGAATAACAACACCTTTAATGACATTAACTAAGAAGGATGCATTTTCATGGACTCCAGAGGCAGCTCAATCTTTTGAACAACTTAAAGAGGTGACGTGCAAATCTTATTTCTTGACCACACCAGACTTCAAAAAAACCCTTATTGTGGAATGTGATGCCTCGAGAAATGGCATTGGTGTTGTTCTAATGCAAGAAGGAAGGCTGCTTTCTTTTGAAACTCAGCCACTCAAGGGAAAGGACTTACACAAACCCATTTATGAGAAGGAAATGATGGAAATACTACATGCGTTGAATAAATGGCTCCCTTACCTAATAGGTAGGCACTTCAAGGTCAAAACAGATCATGATAATCTTAAATACTTCTTGGAACAAATACTATCTTCAGAAGAACAACAAAAATGGGTGACCGAGATGTTGGGTTATGATTTTGAAATCATCTATGAAAAAGGGAATCAAAATGGTGTGGTGGATGCACT
>JASDQU010108566.1:209308-221335 GCA_032191745.1 Picea mariana
ATCAGTTCCTTTGAACAACAAGTCAAACTTTGCAGCTCAAAAGGAAGAAAATAAGAATGATGCATTGGCTCTCAAGACCATTCTAAATGGACTCTCAAGTTCTATCAAAGAGAGCATGGGACAATGCACTTCCACCAAGGATCTATGGCTAAATCTAGAGAAGACATATCAAGGCAAAAAGGAAGACACTAAAGACAACTCCATCAAGAAAAATGAAGGTAAAGAATCTCCACAATCCTTCGATTGCAATAATTCTAAATTTTATGATGTTGAATGTTTCTCTACATGTGAATAATAATATATAGAAATAGTTTGTCAAGAATCGGATGATAATTATCCCATGGAAGAAGTAGAAGAATAACTTTCAAAGATTAAAAAGAAATTTGATTTGGGTCTATATGAATACAACTATGACCATATTTATATAGACTATAGCTATCTTTCTGGGAACACTAAAAGGTTTCTTGAAAAGAATCAAAAGCATATTTTGAAACTAAATAAAATGCTCAAGGAACGAGAAGAAGGGAAAAGGTCTCAATTAGAAGAAAAAGAAGAAGAGATCAAAAGACTAAAGAATGAAATAGAAGAAAATAAGAAGGTAGATAATGAGATTAGAAAAAATAAAGTTAATATCTATCTCAAGACCCAAATTGAAGAAGCCAAAAGGGTAGAGGAACTACTAAAGAATCAATTAAATGAAAAGGAAGAGTCATGTCATAAGTTGGAAACTGAAGTTGTTGATATTAGAAAGAAAGTAGAGAAGTCAAACAAATTATTGAATAGCTCAACAATATTGAATGAAATCTTGAATAGTCAAAGATCACCAAATGATAAATCAAGTCTTGGATACAACAAAGAAGCTACACATGTTGAAGAAAGCACCTCAAAGAAGCTTGAGGTAAGTCCCTCATTCTCAAAAGATGGAAATAATGTTGCAAGTAAACCATCTACACAAGCAAAGGAAACTTTCAAAAGAACAAAGCAAGGAAGACATCAAGAAGCCATATTTACACCTCAAAGAAAATTTAGAAGAGAGACACCTTCAAGATGGACACCAAAGAAAAGGTATGAAAAAAAATTTCATGGTCATTGTTACTCATGTAATGAATATGGTCAAAAAGATTTGGAATACAAATATTATGCAAGGAAAGATAATGAAATATTTCATAACACCCTAAGGTGTTGGAGATGTAATCAAGTAGGAAACATTGTTTCTCATTGTCACACCATGAGATGCTACATCTATAGTGGATTTGGCCACAAATCCCCAAATTGATGGACCACAAGAAGACAATCCATGAGGAGTGTTTCATATAGTATGACTAGAAGAACACATGAGGCTAGAAGAGAAGAAAATATTGGAAAGATGGAATCTTAGAGATCAATTTCTGAGAAGTTGGAACACCTTCAAAAGTGTGTAAAGAAGACTGAACAATTAGAAAATAATGGAAGCCCTAAGGCAAGCTCAAGCTTGACTTATTCTGAAGAATATGTGGGTTACATTGGTAAAAATCGTGTACATATGTGAGCTGACCTATACATAGGTTGCATACATACACGAGCTGTCTGTATATTAGGCCGCATATAGGTGTTAAAAGCCTTGTAAAGTAGGTTTTGCAAATAAGTTGCAGCTTGGTGTGATGGTATAACTTTGTGTTGGAGGGTCTAACATGGTCTGTTGCAGAATCTGACATGGTTTGTTGTGGGTTTTCATGATTACATGTTGACATACATAATTGATATATGTATGGTGATGAGATATGGTTGAGTGTTGAAAGTCTATCCTTGATGCATTATACTAACTCTAGAGTATGGATTGAGGATTTTTTCTTTTGAGGAACAATGTTGGTTATGATAGTGAAGTTATGGAACTTTGGTTATGAGATATATCATGATGATGCTAGCTAGATATGTCATTGATCTATTGAGGCACACTTCTAGTACATGTATCTATGGATGCCTAGTAATTCTTGTAGTGAATGGTGGTTAAGGCAGAACTGTTGAGGTACATGGCTAGTACATATTTGAGTTCCATTGATATTTCTTGTGATGAATTGTTAGAGGCACATTTGTTGGATATCTTGGTGCATGCATTTATCATATGGTTGAGCTACATATTGGGACATGTAGTTGATGAGTTGATGAGGTGGTTATATTTTACAACATTGACGAGTCATAGCTTGACTTATGGTTGATGTGGCATACATGTATGGGAACACATATTGATTGTAGTTCATATTGTTGAGGTTTGGTGGATGGTTGATGCACATGCTTGATACAGGTGGTGATACATGTTTAGTGAAATGTTGATGCACTCATAGATGGTATATGTTTGTGGGTGATAGTACTTGGCTAAAGTACATCATTGGTATTACTTGTTTGGAATATATTTTGGTACATGATGTATGGGATGATATAGTTGAGACACTTGTTATGATGCTTGAGGGTTGAGATACATGGCTGTGGCACTTGGTTCATGGTAGAGGCATATCACGAGTGATATGACACTTGTTTGAGGCACATGGTTGGCATGTTGGTAGTGGCATATGGTTGGTACACAGTTGGAACATGTTTTCGGCATATGGCTGATACACTCCATTGATGATATCTTATGGTATATTGTATGGTATTGATGTACATGGGTGTTATGGTTGGTACACAATATGGCATAGGATGTGCTTGGTTGATGTTTTGTTCATGATTCTTTATTCATTGTTGACATATATTTTGATTCATGATGTATGGTATGGCACTAGTTTGACGCATGGATAGGTCCAAGGATTGTCATAGGAAGAGAAGATCATTCTTGAAGCAATTGATCTATGTTCCGGTTGAGAAATAGAATTTGTAGCAGAAGCATATTACAGTGGTAGCATATTTTTCATATTGTAGAGAAGATAGGGGGAGACATACCCATAGGGGGAGTCATTCTTCTTCCCATGATTCCAAGAGGAGATATTTATCAGATGAAAAGATAAATATTTGCATAAAGAGCATAGAGGCATGGTTCTAGGGGGAGTGATGGTCACAGGGGGAGCATGAGCGATATGTATTCAACATTAAATCAGAGTGATATCCCTTGTTCAAAATGGGAGAGATTATTTAGAGGAATATCAAAGGCATCTAGGAAGGGGGAGCATCCCCAAGGAGAGTTCGGGAAGGGGGAGAAACCCTCAGGAGAGAACTACCCTTTTTCATCGATGTCAAAGGGGGAGAGATAGTCACATCAGTGTGATGGAGATGACTATTGATAAAGAGAAATTCCATGTCTACATGTTTCCATCAATGATTGGTGTTTACATCAATGTTGGTATTGCCATCAATGCCAAACGGGGAGATTTTTGGATCATGTTGTCATTGATGTCAAAGGATTGATTTCAAAGGAACAATGTCTTGTCATAGTATATTGATGAAGTATGTATTGTCATTGTTGTAAATTAATGTATCTCAAGTGAAGTCATTGATAAATGAAGTCATGCATAGATGAATATGGATCAATGTGTTGGCATTGATATATGATGCATATATGGATGGATGCATTAATGTATTGATCGTTGGATCATCTGTTCATGCATAGAATCAATGACAAAGGGACAATGTCATAGTGATGTATTGTCAAGGGTTATTCCAATTGGATTGATGTAAATATGACTCATTATTGTCTTGTCATGGTTGATAGGGAGTACAAATGGATGAACTCCAAAGTGGTCCCCTTATGGTGAAATCCCTCACAGGAAGACTCTTTGTGGTTGAGTTATCCTAGAAGTATGGTTAGAGAACCCATGCTTAATTATGGAATAATGAGATTAAGATCAATGAATTTGTCTATAAACCTATCCTATATGGATAGTGCTTTTCATGCCATTTCTGGTGGTATGTGGAACGTCACATAACTCCTCACGATTTGAGAGTTATGGCCTTACGAAGTTGGAATACACTCATGTGTTGGTTAGAAGCCCCAAAAGGTCAAATAAGTCAAAGTTCTTACAAACAAGAAATTATTTAAATAATAAAGTGAAGTGATAAATTCAAAGAGGATTATTTAAATAATAAAGTTAATGGAGAACTTTCTAATTATGGAAAGTAGTTATAAGTAGGTTAACCCTAAAACAAGGAAAGTGGGTTAAGTGGATAAGTGGCTAAGTGGACAAAGTTGGACATAGGTGGCTATGTGGACAAAATGATTATGTGTGTTAGTACTAGAAGTCACCTCTGGATTGCGGCATAGGTAAGCCCAGTACCCATCAGTTTGTATGTCACAATGAATAAATTTAAAGGGGGTCAAATGGACGCAGACTTAGGATGATATCACTTTAACTCATAAAATTGGACTGGTGTGCACAGGCAGATGAGGTCCTGATCTAAATTCAATTAGAAAGTGTTGGTCACTATAATTGCTTAATTAATTTCAAAAAACCAAGTGATACATAAATTATCAACCCAGGGAAGTCATTTTATTTCAAAGATAACCACGCACTATATATACTCAATTCCAAAAGCAACTTACAGTTGTAGTAAAAGAAGCTATACTAATCACACTTGCTTGAATGAACTGAAGTTCTGAATTAAATCACAGGAAAGCAACCTTCCTATTGCATATCTTAAAGATTAATCTAAGAATCCTGGATTACATTAAAATAATACTTGCAACAGGGAAGAACACTACTCTGTAATCAGAGAACAGGACCCTTACTCTCAAACAGAGACTTCAGTACTAACACTTTTTCATGAAAATAGTAATGCAGAAAAAGAAAAAGATAACTCTATCTAGCAGAGAACAAGACCATTTAGTTCCTTCCTTTCTAAGAAGGAACCTTAAGCCCTATTTTTGTTTAGCACACTTGTGAAATTGAGATTACAGAGGACAAGATGGTCTGATCCCTTCCTTTCTGAGCAGGGACCCTTAATCCAGTCTCTGGCTAGCACACTTGGAGCAGTAAATGGAATCTACAGAGGATAGGATGTTCTTATTCCTTCCTGTCTGAGCAGGAACCCTTAACCCAGTCTCTGGCTAGCACACTTGCAGCAGTAAATGAAATCTACAGAGGACGGGATGTTCTGATTCCTAACTTTCTGAGCAGGAACCCTTAACCCAGTCTCTGGCTAGCACACTTGCAACAGTAAATGAAATCTACAGAGGACAAGATGTTCTGATTCCTTCCTTTCTAAGAAGGAACCCTTAACCCAATATCTGGCTAGCACACTTGCAGAAGTAAATGAATCCTACAGAAGACAGGATGTTTTGATTCCTTCCTTTCTGAGTAGGAACCCTTAACCCAATCTCTGGCTAGCACATTTGCAACAGTAAATGAAATCTACAGAGGACATGATGTTCTGATTCCTTCCTGTCTGAGCAGGAACCCTTAGCCCAGTCTCTAGCTAGCCTCATAAAACATCACACAAGATTGCTAATAAAAATATTACGAGTTTCATTCAATAAACTAAGACAGAGTCAGTAGTGTTTCAGCGAAGCGGAATTCATTAAAAACAGTGTTTCAGCATATGAAAATTAAACACACATAAACAGAGATTGTACTAACACACTTCTAAAATAATGGGTGAATCTTGTGAAGAAGGTGGGCCCTCCCTTCTCACAAGATTCCCCTGGAACGGGAAAGCTAGAAGAAGATAATCAAAGCAGTCTTTTATTCATCTATCAAAATGTCATGTTACAGTCTGAAAATGAAGTACACATCCCTCTCTCTCTTAAGCTTTTCAATACATAAAACTTGCCTGCTCGAATGAAGAATTCCCCTTTTTAAAGAGGGAACCTCCTCGATGCAATATATCAAAAATTACAATGTATATCTGAGTCCTATCTTTAGTCGGATCTTCTTTCTAAACCAGAGCAAGATGTCCTGATCTCATGCAACAAAAATGATATTACAGGAGCTGGATGAGGTATTGTTGTTACAACTGGAGTAACAGCTTCTTCTTATAGTTGTTGATGTTGTTTCGGCATCGCAATTCACGAGTTGTTTCAGCCACGTGAATTGCGCTCTTGACTGTGCGACATTGACCGCTAACTGTAACGACTTCCTTGTGTTTCAGCATCATGGTTCTGGCGGTCTCCTCTGTGTTTCAGCATCTACAACTTTGGACTATGTAACAGCTCTGTGTCTCAGCATCTGCGACTCCGGACTGTATGACAGTTCTGTGTTTTAGCAACAGCGACCTCGGACTATATAGCCTCTCTGTGTTTCAGCAACAACGACCTTGGACTTGTTGTGACAGTTCTGTGTTTCAACAACAGGGACCTTGGACTTGTTGTGACAGTTTTGTGTTTCAGCAACAGGGACCTCGAATTGTATATCAACTCTATGTTTCAGCATCTGCGAGTCCGGGCTGTGTAATAGTTCTATGTTTCAGCCTCTGTGACCTGGACTGTGTTTCAGCAACAGGCTTCAAATGCTAGTCTACAGTCTAATCAATGGCTAAGTACGAAAGTGATGTAAAATATTATGCAAAACAGATTAAACGTATAGTAATGAGAAAGGACGTTGTATACCTTGGAATGATCAGATGAAGTGATAGTATGAGTCTAAATACAGGTGATCAAGGGTATAATAGTGGCAAAAAGTATAGACAAAAAGGTACATTGTGTGGTCCTAACATCCCCCCCAACTCAAGGTGTTGCATGTCCTCAGGAAACTCACTCTGAATCAGAGTCTGAATACCGAATCTGAGCATGTAAGTTACTCAAGCAGTAACTTTGGGAGTTACTGTCTATTGGCATTCTGAACCCCTAGACCTGCTGTAATCTTTTCCATGTTGTTGTCTTTGCCTTCTGAGGCAGCTTATAACTGACTTGATATCTTTCTATTGGCAACCAGAGGATGGGAAAGTAAAACATGTACCCTATCCAGTTTTCAGCACAATGTCTAACACACTGGATGTAGTTGGGTACCCTGGAAATTGTTGCTTCTAGGTTGGCAAGACCAAAAGGATTGTGTTGTTGTCTCTTCTCTGTCGATTGCTGCCAAAATAGGTTATTGGCTTGGAGGGCAGGAATCTCTATGGAACTAATGCTATGCTGACAATCTTGGAGCACTTTTGACTGTAGCTGTTGAACATGCTCAGTCACCCCTGATTGTTTTAAGATCTCATAATATTCTAAAATAAAAGTGGCTGCCCTCTGTGGTTCTGGTCTAATCCAGAGGAGGCGATTTTCTTCATTGTGCTTAGTAGCCAAAAATTCATTCTGCCACAAAATCTGATTATAAAGAAAGGAAGTGAATGCTCGAATTTGAACATCCCCAACAAGGGGATTTATGTTTAGCAGCCTGTTTTCGGGAATGGCCTCATTATGGAAGTATGCCTCACATAAGAGGTGTTGATCCCTGGTAGAGGCTGCTAGAAAAGTCTTGACAAAATCTGTTGGTTGTATTACCCCATGGGGTTTACCTTCTATAATTGATTTGATCTGGAACCATGTGAGTCTCTCCATAAGAAATAAGGAGTAGTTACAATATGGTTTCCTTGTGGCGAGTAGCTTCTGTATCAAATCAAATATCAGGACCATTTTGCCTTTCAAGTCTTTATTCGTCATCTTGAGGTCACGAGCTTCCTGGCGTATCTGTTCTGATGCTTCCCAATTTGAGAAAGTGTGATTTATCTAGGTTTGCCTGTGCACTTGCAGATGTTTGGCCTATGTTTCAGCGTACTCCTTCTTCCATTTTTGTATTTCTACATGTTCATCCCATAGTTGAGTCTGTGTTTTAGCATTAGAAGTGGTGGGATTAGGCATGGTTGGGGTAGATTGTTTCCTGGAAGTGGAGAGATTGATCTGATTGGGAGGTTCAAATTCCTCCATGGGCATTGTTTGCACAGCCTTGTTAAAAACAGTAGGGACTTCTCTTGCTGCAATGCAGGGTTCAGTCTTGAGCCTGGAAGGGCCTGTTGGTTCTTGTGTTGCGGCAAGTTTAGTCTTGAGCTTGCTAGGGCCTGCTGGTTCTTGTGCTACAGCAGGTTCAGTTTTGATCTTGGTAGGACCTGTTGGTTCTTGTGTTGCAGCAGGTTCTTTCTTGACTTCAAAAGGTGAAGGAGTAGGGGCTGCTCCTGGTACTGGAACTTGAACCACCTTATAGCCTGTCTGATAGTAAATATCGCCACATTGGCAACACATATATTCTTTGCATATGCTTTCTGTAGTTTGTTCTTTCAGGGTTGCTATACAGCTTGAGGTGTACGAATTGAGTTCCTTTTCATATGATTCTTTTACCCTGGCTAACTCCTGCTTATATGCTTCTAGTTCTGACTTTAAAAACTCATTTTCCTGCAAGACAGATGCCATTGTTGCTTCAGGTTGTTGGGAAGGAGCAGCAGGAATGGTAGCTGTTGCTTGTGTTTCAGCTTCTTGGTGAAGGAAAAGTAGAGTTTCAGCACCTTCAACCTCTAATTCTTGTATATCAATTTCAATATCAGTGGGTGGTTCTTGTGTTTCAGCCACTGAATGGGTGGCTGGTTTTTCAGCCATTTTGCTTGAGGAGGGTGGTGTTGCAGTGTCCTAGGCCTGTGATTCCTGTAATTCAATGTCAATATCAGTGGTTGGTTCTTGTGTTTCAGCCACTGGATGGGTAGCTGGTTGTGTTTCAGCTACTTTATTTGAAACAAATGATGTCTGGGCGTCTGGTTTCTGTAACTCAATTTCAATGTCAGCGGCTGGTTCTTGTGTTTCAGCCGTAGTTGTTTCCTGTGTTTCAGCTATGGCTGGTTCTTGTGTTGCAGCCACTGAGTGGGTAGCTGGTTCTTGTGTTTCAGCTACCCTGTGTGAGACAGATGATGTTACAGTATCCGGGGCATCTGGTTCTTGTGTTTCAGTGCCCGTGGTTGGAATAGGCAAAGATCCCAGGATTGGGGAGGTCAAAGGTGTACGGGGTATTAGTCGAATTGGTGGGGAATCTAGGGTAGTGGCCACAAAGGATGGCCTTGTTGAGATTCTTGTTCACTTTTTCCTAAAGAAGGGTGGAAAGAGGGAAGTTTGCTTCCATTTTCGGGAAGGTCGTTCTTCAATGATGGGGCAGAAGGGATTATCCGATTCAGAGTCATCGCTTAGAATGTGTAGGACGGGAGTGGAAGACTCTGGTGCGGTATGCGATGGCTCTGGTATGGTAGGGGGACTGGTTGGTTGTGTGGGCGGGCTATGGGGTACTTCGGGGGAGTCTGGGGGGTTTTGCGGTTGTTGCTCCTCAGGAATTTTAGGGACTTCGGCAGTTGGTTCAGGGTTTACGGGTGGATTATTTAATGGACGGTTCTGTTGGGCAAAACCCCTGTGGATGAGTAATTGAACGAGGCGGTGGTGGGTAAGTGACAGGGTTGGATCTTTGTCCTTTCTACAGTAATGTGCCATATTCTTCAAACAACCCAGCAAATAATAGGGAATATTGACCCGTCTGTTATCCCTTAAATGAGAAAGTAGGAGAAAGTCGTGCTGATACACTACCTGATATCGACCTTCGCAGGTCAGGTAATGCTTGATAAATCTGGTGACTTCCGGCCATGGTGGTGGCAATGAGTTGAGCTAAACACCCCTTCCTTTCAGTTCAATGCGTTCCTTGGGCAGGAAGAAGTTCTGCTGAACAGTGCCAATAATATGTTTTCTACTAAACATACGAGTGTCGTTCATGGGGAGGCATGAGACCTCTGCTATGTCTTCCTCTGTTACTGATATTCGCACCCTTTCAATGATAGAATAGTCCTCCTGAAGATTTCAGGCGAACTGTAGAACTTGTTGTTCGTTATATCCTTTAAGTCTACGGAAGTAATTGAGCCACCCTGCCTGCTGGAAGATTTCATACGCTGCTGGGTAGTGTTCCAGCAGCGCCGTGGTGGCGGGCTCATTTTGTATGATAGATCCTCCCATGGCTACTGGCTTGGTAAGATACACCGTCGAGAGTTTGTGTATCAGCTTCTGCAGAGTGAGTTTTCTGAGCGACGTTATGCAGGAATAGCGGTTAAATGCGAGGGTGGTGAATTAGGGGTGATGGCGGTGAAATCGGGTGTAATGATGGTATCGTGGATTTGATGTGTACTTCCCTTCCCGTCAAGTGTGGTTAGTACTAATTGCACTTGAATGGTCATAATGACATAGAATCCTTCTCATTAACTATAGCCTAACTGAATTACATAAAAATTTACATACCTCGCCTTACCATTTAATTCGTTCTGCAAACGACATATCATGCCTGTCAGTGGTAGTCTTGTTTTGGCGGCAACTTTTGAATTGTGTCGAGGATTTGCTGTCTAGAAGGTCGAACTATAATTTGAGGGCATAAAATCTTGTTGACGGATGATGGTGAAAGACTGGTGTTTCAGCAACAGAGAAAGATGAAACAAGTGTTGTAGATGAAGAACTGCTGAGCAATGGTGTTTCAGCATCGGGAAAAATAGTGAAAAGTTGATGGCAATGGTGTTTCAGCAACAGAAGGGGAAAGGCGAAACAATTGTTGGACAGAGTTGTTTCGTCGATGAAAATAGTGAGGAAATGGTGGACTCGTGGGAGTGGGAAGAAATAAAAAGTGCTGAACAATGGTGTTTCAACATCGGGAAAAATGATGAGGAGTTGCTGGCAATGGTGTTTCAGCAACGGAAAAAAATGAAAATTTGCTGATGATGGTGTTTCAGCAATAGAAGGGAAGAGGCGAAACAATTGCTGGATGGAGTTGTTTCGTCGATGAAAATGGTGAGGAAATGGCAGACTGGTGGGAGTGGGAAGAAATAAAAAGTGTTGAACAGTGGTGTTTCAGCATCGAGAAAAATGATGAAGAGTTGTTGTCAACGATGTTTCAGCAACAGAAAAAGATGAAAAGTTGCTGATAATGGTGTTTCGGAAACAAAAGGGAAGAGGCGAAACAATTGCTGGATGGAGTTGTTTTGTCGATGAAAATGGTGAGGACATGGTGGACTATGGGTTGCCGAGCCATGATGGGGAAAAGGTGTAAGTTAAATGAAGGAAAGGGGGTGAATTGCTGACAATGGTGTTTCGGCAACAGAGAAAAAGTCAAAAGTGGGGAACGGTGATGATTCAGCAGTGGAGGCAAGTCAAGAGTGTTGAATGGTGGTGTTTCAGCATTAGAAGAAATTCAACAGTGCTCATCAGTGGTGTTTCAGCATCGTGAGAGTCAACAGTGCTGAACAGTGGTGTTTCAGCATTGTGAAAGCTTGTCTCTTTGAAGTAGGATCGTCCTCTCCTAGTGGCTGTTCTTCGATCGGGATTCTGCAAAATTTAACTATAGCATGGTATTTCTTGCCAGGGATTATTAGTAAATAAAATGTAATCTAATCTAATACTAAAGAAAATTATCTTAAAAGAAATTAATTGCTATTAGGGGTAGAAACCCCCTCAACGAAAAGAAAATGGGCGTCTGCCATGCATGTGACCTTAAAATCTTCTTTAGAAATAGGTCGTTGGTATAGACGGAGCCGATGACCATTTACAAGTAACGGAGTTCTGGAGTCATCGATTGTGAGGAGCCTTACTGTTCCATTGGGGAAAATTGTATCTACTTCGTAAGGTCCAAGCCATCTTGTATGCAGTTTCCCTTGAAATTCTTTGAACCGGGAATCATACAGTAGGGCCCAATTACCTTTTTGGAACTGCTTGCTCTTGATATTTTTGTCATGCCATTGCAATCTTTGCTGTTGAATTATGGTTGTTTGTTGAATGGCATCTAGTCTTTTCTCTTCTAGTTCATTAAGCTGCTACAACCTAGCTGTCTGTGCATCGGTTAGATCAAGGTTGACAGCTAAAACAGTCCTTAAGGTTTTTATCTCAAATTCCACAGGAAAAATAGCACTCTTTCCATAAACTAATTCATAGGGAGAAAATCCTGTAGTATTTCTCCAGGTAGTTCTGTAGGCCCATAGTGCTTCAAGGAGCCTGTAGGACCAATACTTTCTACTTTCCTTCACTGTTTTTGTGAGAATGGATTCTATTACTTTGTTTGTGCTTTCCACCTGTCCATTGGCTTGGGGGTGGTATGGTGTAGTCATTCTCTGCTGAATATGATATTTCTGAAGGGTGGATTT